>JAXBDA010006369.1:0-21043 GCA_036023075.1 Gaultheria prostrata
GAGAAAGCTGTTTATTACATCAGTAAGAAGATGATGGAGTGCGAAGAACGATACTCTTCTTTAGAAAAGGTATGTTGGGCACTGATTTGGGCTTCCAAAAAGTTAAGACACTATATGCTGGCTTATTTTGTAAAGCTAATTTCTCGAATAGATCCACTCAAGTACCTATTTGAAAAACCGGCATTGATGGGTAAGTTGGCACGGTGGTTGCTCCTGTTGGCTGAATTTGACATCAAGTACATCACTCGAAAATTAGTAAAAGGCAGGGCTGTTGCGGAATTCCTAGCAGATCAACCAGTGGATGGACCAAATGATGTGGAGTTCGAGTTCCCCGACGAGAATGTGATGACAACAACCAACGATGTCTGGATGTTGTATTTTGACGGAGCCGCCAATCAAAAGGGTTTCGGAATTGGAGTATTGCTGATCTCACCAGAAGGGTCGCATATCCCTCTTGCATTCAAGCTCAATTTTGAAGTCACTAACAATCAATCAGAATATGAGGCTTGCATTGTGGGTATGGAAGCTGCTTTAGAAATCGGGGTCAAAAGGCTGGAGGTAGTTGAGGATTCCAACTTAGTTGTGTCACAGGCTAATGGTGATTGGAAGGTAAAAGAGGACAAGCTCAAGCCTTACCACAAGGATCTGGAAGATCTAATCCCGAGATTTCAGATGGTCACGTTCACTCACGTCCCGAGACTGAAGAATCGGTTTGCAAATGCCTTAGCAACTCTAGCCTCGATGGTGGAAATACCAGACGGTGTTAAGCTTAGGCCAATCACGATTGAGCAAAGGGACAAGCCCGTATTTGAATATGTTATGGCCCTAGATGAGCCGGAAGATAGTCTACCATGGTACCATGACATCTGGAATTTCGTTAAAAATGGTGAATATCCGGCAGGGACAGAAAAGAAGGATCAGATTGCTCTCTGGAGATTAGCCTCTCAATACATTATCTGCGGAGGGAAGTTATACAGGCGATCGCATTGTGGGGTACATAAGATATGTGTGCACGGAGCAGAAGCTACCATAATCATGGAAGAAATTCATAAAGGAGTCTGTGGTCCTCATATGAATGGCATGATGCTTGCCAAGAAGATTCTTCGTCAAGGGTATTACTGGTCAACCATGGAAATTGAATGCATCGAATATGTGAGACGGTGCCACAAGTGCCAAATTCATGCTAATCTTATGCATGTACCACCGTCAGAATTACACTCCATGACTTCGCCCTGACCCTTCTCAACTTGGAGCATTGATGTTATTGGAAGAACCACACCGGCCGCATCAAACGGGCACAAGTTTATTCTGGTAGCCATTGATTATTTCACTAAGTGGGTTGAAGCGGCTTCATACGCCACTCTGACGACAGTACAGGTCACTCGTTTCATCAAGCAGAACATCATTTACAGGTATGGTGTTCCTTAGGCTTTTGTATCAGACAACGGGGTTCATTTCAAGGGAAGGGCAGCGGAAGTTCTGGAAGAATTTGGAGTTCAGTCTCATAAGTCAACTGTCTATCGGCCACAGACTAACGGAGCAGTTGAGGCAGCAAACAAAACCCTCAAGACAATACTGGAAAAAACCATTGAATCTGCAAGGAACTGGCACGAACAACTGCCATTGGCTTTATGGGGATATCGTACCTCCATCCGTACTGCAACAGGGGCAACGCCCTATTCTTTAGTTTACGGTATGGAAGTTGTCCTCCCGATTGAGCTTGAAGTACCATCTCTAAGAATCATGGTCGAATCAGAAATCAGTGAAGCAGAATGGCAGGGTACGAGATTCGAAGAGCTCATGTTGTTCGATGAAAGACGACTCAAGGCTTTATATCATGTTCAGGGTTATCAACGCAGGATCGCCCGGGCATTTAACAAGAAAGTAAAAACCAGGAATTTACAAGAAGGTGACATGGTCTTAAAGGAGATCCGAGCTCCAGTTTACGATCCCCGTGGGAAGTTTCGATCAAAATGGGCTGGTCCGTACATCATCAAAAAGATCTTGTCAGGAGGGGCAACGGACCTCATCGACCTTGACGGCAACAGTTTTTCTACTCTGGTCAACATGGACCAACTCAAGAGATATTATCCCTGAGAGAAGCTCGCTGGACTGAAAACCACAAGGGTGGGCAGCGCCAGGCAAAATTCAGAGCAAGCCTGCTAGGTCGAAAACCCACATTGGGCGACTTAGGCAAAATTTAAGGCAAATCAAAGTCAGCTCGCTAGACCGAAAACCCGAAAGGGCGGTACTAGGCAAAATTCAGAGCACAAAAGGAGAGTGTCAATACCCGAGTGAACCCTAACCAGAATTTGAATCCTGAACTACATCATGACCTGATTCCTTGCAAAATGATACGTAGGCATCCTCACATTGAGGATCGGTCATTATCTTTCTGAAAAATCTCTCTGAGTTGGTGTCCGTTCAAAATGCGCATAAATCAAAAGCAAAGTTTTCATTAATCATCTTTATTTAAAAAGCTTCTTGGATTACATGGCTGAGCATGAAACTTTCAAAACACAAACAAGCATGGCCCCACACGATACATCTGGTGGGTCAAAACAATTTATTTCAAAGCACATTAAGATTAAGTCCAAAAGTCATGTTTAGTCTCTATTTTCTCTTGTTTGCATGTCTTCTACCAGCCACCTCACATATCGGTCGGAAAGATTGACACTCGGATACGAGTCCGGCGGGATGACAGTACGTTCTCTCCAGTTATTTTGATAAGCCCTGAATGAAGCAAGATTGGTATTCGGCAATTCAAAGTTTTCAGGTTGTGGTATCTTCTGACGAACTCCGAACCAACCATGCACATCATTGGAAGGTTCCAGATAACCTCTCTGAATAAACCCCCTTGTTTCATGAATCCACCTCCGGGGCACGGGTTCCAACAGATTCGCCTTATCACAAAGCCATGTCTACATGAGAGCAAAAACAAGTGAGAAACCATAGAAAGCCTAAACCCAAGTGCTGAGGTAAAATGAGAACGCGCGAAAAACCAGCAAAAGGAGAGCTGAGTGAGAAGCCTACCTGTAGGAGCAAAGCACTTCCTTCAAAAATATTGGTCTGACCAGCACGAACCTTATCCAAACCCATCACAGTTTCAGCCAAAACCATTGGGGCGACATCTTTACGCTCCTCAATTTGCATGGCCACCCCAACCAAAGATGAACTGGCCTGACCATCAGACCGGACGAACAGAAATGCTGCCAACAAACAGAGACACAGTGCAAACCCTTCGGGAGAAAATTGCTTGATAATGCACGGAATGTTAATCACACCATCTTTGAGCATGGATTTTGCTGACCGGAAGTTTATCCCGAGCCCAACTGACAATACATCGGCATAGTTTATCCCGTGCAAAGGAATGACCGGAACCTCCAAGTTAAAACCTCCAAGGTATGCATGGAACTCCTCCATAGTAGGGCACAGCTCGTGGAAGCCGAAACGGAACACGTGCACTTCTGGATCCCAAAATTGTACTGCAGCATGCGGGAGCTCGGGGCGAATGGATACATCACGGATATAGCGCAACGAAGCCATCCGGTGGTCCCGAAAGTTGAGACACCCGAGACCGTTAAGACCATCAAGCCACGTTCGAACTTGAGCCGAAAGATTCATGGTGATGTTCAAAGGTATGGGGGAAATGAAGTGCTGGTTTTGGGTTACAGCAGAAAGGTGATGCTCGTGCATGAGTTTTATAAGGAAATCGGAGTTGCAAAAATCTACAAGTCTCGTCATGCGTGCCAAGTTGGGAAATGAGAAGTTTGAGTAGCAACGCGTCACGGATACTCTCCATCAATGACCAATGATATACTGAAAATAGCAGAAGGACTGACGAAAGCTCAGAGCACTGTCACAAAACTCAAAATTTTGGAAGATTCATCAACTGAGCCGGACGGCTCTTGGACATAACCGGCCGGCCCTCACAGAACAGCCGACCGGCCTCCAGCCCAGTTTCAAAGAAAAATTTCAGTTTGAGGTCCCAAAACTATCCCTGGACGCATTTTCACTAATGTTTCTGGACATTCAAGTTCTAATGGACATTCTAAAGTTGTGGGAACGATCGGCTTACGATTCCGAACTCATTTGGCTATCCGGGCACTCTGAAACGCTAAAAATGCTGAAAAACCGACAAACCGAGGCACCGCCACCCCGTTCTCCGGACATCACTGGTCAAAACCTTCCTGGGCAAACACATACAGCACCTAGGCAGCATCACGAGCCAATATCCATGGAAAGTTTGAGGTCCAAAGTTCTAAAAATTTGAAAAAGGCCGTTTTTGGCTTTTATGAGCATTAAGTTGCGACTAACAGCTCGAAAATCATTCCGGTCAGGTTCTTGATGATATTTTTGCATAGACGCGTTCCAAATAGTATTTGAAAGTTGTGCGAGCAATCGGATTGGCATTCCGATCATAATTGAGCAAAAAGAAGCCCCGATACGGATGGATACGGCAAAACCGACCAACCGGCAAGCCAAAACTCCGTTTTCCTATTTTGGCAACTTTGACAGCCACAACAAGCATGGGTAAACATTCAAGGGAGTCATAGAAGGTCACTCAAGGCACTTCGCAGGATCCCCGCAACCTAGAGCATCAAAATGCACAAAACGGCTTTTTTTGGAGGCATGATCAAAGGCCAAACTTCGGTTCAAGAGTCCAAATCCCGCATGGCTATTCTTTTTGCAAAGTTTTTTGTTCTAACAGCTCAAGACGAGTATTTGAAACTTGCGGGCGCAATCGGATCGGGATTTCGACCTCGTTTGCGTAGGTAGATACTCCACTGTGTCGGATACGGCAAAATCGACACCCGAAACAAAATATTGCAAACAAGAGCTCCTTTTTCTGTATTTTCAACAATGTTCTTGCACAAGCAAGTCATAATAAGTGCTTAGGGACTGTGGGAACAATCGGATTCGCGTTTGGACTTCATTCGGTCAAGACGGCACGTCAACGGGCCCAATATGCCCGATACGGCAAGTTGGGGCGAGCTTAAACGGCCGTTTTTCGTCTTTTTGGCAAAAATGGCCATGGGGAGCATGAACAATCATCTGTGACAGTGAATTAAGATTGTCGAATCAACGTTTTTGGAATCCGAAGGAGTTGAAGTCCGAATATGGCCAAGAGGGAGCCGTCAATGGGCCGAAACGCGTTCGAGTGTCTATTTTTCCATTTCAATCATTCAAACAAGTTACAATAACTGTGTATGACTTGTTAGAAGCATTATTTGTCATGTGATATGCAAAGTTCCGAGTTTTTGTGTCTCGAGTCACATTATTGATAATCATTTCGGATTTGTTAAGTCCACTCGAGTCTCCATTTTTGTCTTGTAGTCAAAAAAAAAAAAAAGTCTTTATTTCTTCCAGGGGCATATTCCACAAACTTCCCAGAATTCCTATGTTTCTTTGATCAACCGTGCATGATAAAATCAGTTTTAAACTCGAAAGCAAGCTAGTATGGATAATTTGAAATAATAAAAGTGCAAGAATCATATAAACATCCGTGCATCATCCATAAAAAGTGCAAGTACATCCATCTGAGGGCAAAACTGGCCCAACATCATCGTCCCTATCTACTCGGCTTGCAGGCTGTACTCATAAAAAGGCAAAAGGGGCAAACAGGCGCCCAAATAAAAAACGAGCACGCAGGCTCGACCTAAAAACCACTACGACGTCTCTTGACCACAAGGCGCTCAGGCGTGCTAGAGTCGTCGTCCTCATCACTACCACCATCATCATCATGCTCATCAAAATCCTCGTCACTACTGCTCTCCTCCCGAGGAGCCCATCTCCGAGCGGGTACAGAACTCCCGCGTGCACTCGGCCCAGGCCTCTCAACTAGTACCCCGCCAGACAGTGGAATCAAAGGTGTGACACATGTCGGCTCTCCCCTGGCATGCTTCATCAAAGGCCTCCTCACCGGCCGTGAGGGAGGAGCCACATCCTGCATAACAGAATCTCAACATCAATAAACAAATTCAAAGCATTCAGAATTCAAGAAAAGCAGCACACAAAGGATACCTGATCCGAATCACTGTCAACTGAGCCTCTGCGCTCCCTCGGTCTACGGCAACACCTAGACGCTCCGCCGCCCGTCCCGTGGTCACCTCCAGTACCACGTCTACCAGTACGGCCTCCGCGGCCACTCTCCGCTCCTCCGGCTCTACCACCAGCACCGCCTCTACGGCCACCTCTACGGCTACCTCCGCGGATGCCTCCATCACCTCTTCCACCACCAGCTCCATCATCTCCGTCATCACCTCCTGGGCCACGCACCAAACCGGGCTCAAGTCGGTCCCGCGTCGGGATAACCTCACCCAGCATGAGGCGACGCACTAAAGCCTCCAGATCCCGCGAGTACTCAATCTGAGACCTGGCCCACTCAACAGGAATCTGCAATAAAAGTTGAAAGTAACATCAGGTAACAAGCATTACATTTGAATTGAAATTGAAAAACTGAGTATTTTCTTTCTATAAATTTTAGGTTACCTCTGTCGCCTCAAAAGTCACGGGCCCGGTAACAGCTGGGACGTCTATCACTCTCATGGCTCCACCCGGTATCATCACGTCCAGCACCCTCCTAACTGCAGGCAAAGGAACAGGCTCTACAGGAGCCGGTGGAGGTGTCAAGTCCAAAGTGTACGCCAAGAAGCTCCTCACATAGCCTGGGTAGTCTGGAGAAGAGTCAAAGGCTAACTCTGTGTCCAGGACGGTGAAAGTCTCCAACTCCTCCACTGTGTACTCCTGCGTCCTCTGAACACGTACTGGAAGTGGACCCGGCACTCTGAACTCAGTCAACTCAAGGGACTGGCGTGACACTCTCTCACCCAAGTACCACCTCCAACCAAACGGAGACTCCAACAGGATCCGCCCCCGGGTAACCTCTCTGCTCCGGGCTAAGTAAGGGAGATCAACACCACCCCATGGGTTCCAACGAACCTGTAACAATATTCAAGGATACATCAGTCTAGATTCAGAAAATTCAGTACAAGCAAATGGAAGGGTATGAAAGCACAGTTTCAAGAAATCTCACCGTAGTCCTTGTACTCTGGTCTAGGAAGACACGAAGGGCGTTCAGATCACGTCTCAGTCCGCCTTCCCTCACATGACTCCGTGTCCATTTCAGCGCCCGCGGAAACACGTCCTGTGGGTCATGAGTGTTCCTTGGAGCCGGAACTCCAAACACCTCATAGGCCCACACCTGCAAGTTTTTTTTTTCAGTTATCAGGTAAGCAATAGTACAAAGGTACAATCAAAAGCGGGAAAGTCAAGCAGCGTTACCTCCAGGACTCTCCAATAGCCACAGATCTTCGTGCCTCTCCCCCTGGTAACGGCACCCAAAGAAACGTATAGTGTGCACAAGGCCGCACCACCAAAGTCAAACCTCCCTGCCTCCTCAACTACCTCCAAGGCAGACAGCCAACCCAAGTGCACATGGTTCTGCTTGTCCGGGAACAAGGAAGAACCAAACAGGTACAACAAATAGGCTCTCGCCATCCGGGATGTCTCCTCTGGTGAGTCTGGCTCATGATCCCAAATGGATACCAAGCGATCCACCCGCACAGAAGGCCCATCACCAAACTCCCTCCCTAGGTAATGCCGCATCGCGGCACGGTCCAAGTACAGCTCAGAGTCAAAGGGAATCGGGTCTCCACCAACCCTAAAACCGGTAGTCGCTGCAAAGTCCAAAGGGGTGATAGTCATTTCCCCGAACCTGAAGTGAAAGGTATCAGTGGTGTCCCACCAATGCTCTATCAAAGCTATCACCAAAAACCGATCGGAGTAAGTCGGCAGCAGTGTCCGTATAAAAGGTAGAAAGCCGGATCTATCGACCAAATCCCTCACCCCCTGTGGCAACCCGTTGTACAACGCCAAGCAATTTGACGGCCCTCCATATCCCAGCATAGGCCGATTCACATATTTCAAGGACAACAAGCAAGTTCATTCAGTGCAAAGCAGCAATATCATGTTCAAAGGAAAACAAAAAATGAAGATACATACCAGAGGCCTCCTCGAAATATGTGTCTGTGGGTCCCGCAAGATCTGCGAGTCTGGGTAGAAAGCCAGCAGTGGCTCGTACACCTCGCACCCAGACGGTGCAAAGAAGTGCGTCCGCGGCACGTAAGTCTCAGGAGTGAAAGGGAGCATGTCCCTCAGAGAAGCCCTAACAGCAGCTACCACGGAAACCCTCGCCCCGCCAATCACTACACCCTCATCCCGAACCTCCTCCTGCTCTCTCTGCCGAGCCGAGGACTCACCAACTAACACCGCCAGGTCCGAAAACTCCTGAATGTTCCGGGCCAAAGTCTCGTCTGTAACCGCCTCCAAGGTGTCTCCAAGAGTAGTACCCCGCTCACTCGAAGTGCCAGCGGGTCTGTGAAACAAAGTGGGGTCTACAGCCTCTCCCTCTCCTGCGCCCAGAGCTGAAGTCAAACTCCTGAAAACTCGAGGCACTGAAGGCTCAGTAAAACCAAGTGATCCCTCACCATCACAACCCTCCTCCATCACCACATCATCGCCCCCGGGCCCTCTGATCAACACCGAACCACCAGGCGTCCGTGCCTCTCCTCTAGCCGGTGTACCTAAAACAGCACTCTGAACCTCAGGAGGGACCATAACCTCCTTGCCTAAGTCTCTCCTCAAAGCCCTCGGCTCAACAGAAACGTCTATGCCCGCTACATTCATCTCAATATCAGAAAGGGGAATACTCGTACCTGACACACCCGTGTGTACGGGGGTAGTAATGCTCTGAACCCCAACCTCGCCACCCGGGCGATCAACCTCCATAGCCATGGCACCCCTGTCAACCTCCGCGCTCTCAGGCCTTCGGATGTCACCATCGCTGCCCTCTGCGGGCCCACTCACAGCCAAACCCTCATGGACCACTGTCTGAACAAACTCTGGCATCTGTAGAGGGGTCTCCCCACTGGGCTCAGTCGCCCGGTCCACACCCCTAACCGGTCGGCGTGTGTCCTCACCACCAAACTCAACCGCTCGGGCTTCCCCGCCCGCTAGCTGAACCGCACGGTCCTCCATGACCGAATCAGTTCCACTCGGAACCAAGTCACTCGCGGTCTGAATCGGCCCCGCCGTCGCTCCTTCACGCACCGGTGACTCCCCTTGATCACTGGAAGGAGAAGATTCGTCACCAACATCGCCGGAATCTGCCATGGCTGCCGTCAGTTCAATTTCTTTTATAGGATATCAATCGATTTTTGGAAAAAGAACTATCAGACGAAGGAGACAAACCTGACTACCTCTTTTTTTTCAAAACGAGGATGAAGTCGGAGGAATGGCGGTTTTAAAACCGACCCCCAGATAAATGACGAAGACCGTCCGGCTCATCCGAGATAGCCGACCGGTTCTTTTATCCTTCACAACCGTTCGGCTCATCATAGGTAGCCGTCCGGTCCTTTCTGTCTAAGCCGGCCGGCTCTCTTTCGATCAGAGTAATTGCACTGTAAGTCCTTCACTTTCCTTTTATTATTTCAGTGAAATTAAGATCAGTTCTTTCTGCTTTTAAATTTATTTTCATAAAATCCTCAATGGTATTATTTTCACAAAATCCTCAATGTTATTATTTTCACAAAATCCTCAATGGTATTATTTTCATAAAATCCTCAAATGGTGATATTTTCACAAAATCCTCAATGGTATTATTTTCATAAAATCCTCAATGGTATTATTTTCATAAAATCCTCAAATGGTGATATTTTCACAAAATCCTCAATGGTATTATTTTCATAAAATCCTCAATGGTATTATTTTCACAAAATCCTCAATGGTATTATTTTCATAAAATCCTCAATGGTATTATTTTCACAAAATCCTCAATGGTATTATTTTCATAAAATCCTCAAAAGGTGATATTTTCATAAAATCCTCAATGGTATTATTTTCATAAAATCCTCAAATCGTGATATTTTCATAAAATCCTCAAATCGTGATATTTTCATAAAAATTCTCAAATCAAGGGTACTATATTATTTCCTTCCCTCCTTTTTGAAAAATGAGGAATCTACTTTCACAAGCGCCCTCAGCGGCACTTCCGTTTTTAAAAATCCGTCAGGTAATTATTTGATTTTTCCAAAAAATCATCGTTTGTCTTTCTCTCGTTGAAAAATGAGGAATCTATTTTCACAGTGCCCTCAACGGCATTTCTGATTTTAAAAATCCATCAGGTAATTATTTGATTTTTCCAAAAATCATCGTTTGTTTTTCCCTCGTTGAAAAATGAGGAATCAATTTTCACAGCGCCCTCAGCGGCATTTTTGATTTTAAAATCCGTCAGGTAATTAGTTGATTTTTCCAAAAATCATCGTTTGTTTTTCCCTCGTTGAAAAATGAGGAATCTATTTTCACAGCGCCCTCAGCGGCATTTCTGATTTTAAAATCCGTCAGGTAATTAGTTGATTTTTCCAAAAATCATCGTTTGTTTTTCCCTCGTTGAAAAATGAGGAATCTATTTTCACAGCGCCCTCAGCGGCATTTCTGATTTTAAAAATCCGTCAGGTAATTAGTTGATTTTTCCAAAAATCATCGTTTGTTTTTCCCTCGTTGAAAAAAGAGGAATCTATTTTCACAGCGCCCTCAGCGACATTTCTGATTTTAAAATCGATCAGGTAATTATTTGATTTTAGCCCCGATGAACTACGTTTGGTCTGATCCCTACAAATGGGGTACATAGGAAGTCTTGGCGCTCGACCACGTTTTATTGATTTTTATTCTCGTATGTTAGGGCAACCGAAATCGGGATGTCTCTTTTTCTTCAACGCAACTTGCATCACAGAATGATGACCAAGTCACGTCAAAGAGGGGCAACTGTAGACACCCCAATTTTTGGCTCTGCATCTCCGCAATGATGAATAAAGAAAATATGGTAAGAATACCTTGAAATGATCGGTCGCGCCCTTAAAATCATTTGAAAAACAACAAAAGAATTTTTCAGAAATAAAAGGTAAAGGACCGGACGGCTTTTGACCAGTGACCGGGCGGCTTTACTTCCTTTCAACGACCGGACGGCTTTGACGTCAGGACCGGACGGCTCTCTTTGAGAAACGGCCGGCCCTGTCTGTTATCTGTCTTGTCGAAAAATCTGGGTTCAGAGATTTTTTTACAGAGAATATATCCCCGCGTCGGGGAATATCATGATGACGGAAATCTTTTGCGTGATCCGGTGGACAACTCAAACGGCTATAAAATCAAAGCTCACCCCCTCATTTTGGAATCAGATTTTACGATACCAGAGACCGTAAAGAAAAGTTTTATGGTGTAAAGATCCTCCTACTCAACTCTAGAAATCTTCAACAGTATTGAGAATCAAACTCAAGGAAAAACTAACTTCCTTCGGCGCTCGAATCAACTCAATCAAGGTATAAAATCATATTTTTGAGCCAGGTTTAGTAACCGTGCTCTTTTGAGGGGTTTCTTTCTGAACTCGGAATAACTCCCGTAGTTATTTTCGGGTCCGGGAAAGATTATTTACAGTAAAAGCCCTCCCGAAGTATCGAAACGAGTGATTTTTATCGTAATCACGCCGTTCAGTCTGCTCTTGGGATATATTTCTCCCCAAAACATTTTCTAAACGATAATACTCCTTTCAGGAGAATTTTTGTATAAGGAAAAGAACAATTTTCGAGTCAAAATTCCTATCCCTCCAGAGAAAAGAAAATATTTTCCAAAAAGATCAGTGGACCGGCCGGCCTCAAACTAGAACCGGACGGCTCTAACCTCAGAGCCGGGCGGCTCTCTTGGGGAGCCGGGCGGTTTCCCTCTACTCTCCCCTGTTTTCTCATTCTCTGGGGCGGTTTAAATTCTTTAAAATTACACTTTTTCCTCAAAATTTCTTTTATCAACATTTAGTCCCCTCACTTTATTTCATTTCCTTATAGTCCTATTAATTTCATTTTATTTGTTATTTCATGTTATTTACTTGATTAATTGTCAAAGATTTTCAATAAAAAACATTTTCATCCCACAAATATTTAGTAGAGACCAGGAATATCCCGGGCGAGCGGGCTGCTTTTTCAAAAAACCTTCCCCGCCTGTAACTTGGCTTCCGGACCCAAAAAGAATCTTTTTTGCGGATCAAATCTTTTTCGAACGGCACAAGAGTCATCAATTATTTTCAAACGGTTTCTCGGGTACCAAAAAGATTTTCTAAATTAAATCCCGGGTGGCGACTCATATTTTAAATCAAAAAAAACATTTTTCCGGAACCGCCGGAAGTGGCCGTCCACAGCGGTGCCACTGATAGCACAAAATTTTGAAATTTTTTTATTTTGCCAGAATGAAAAGGGCCTCTGTTTTCTTTGTTTCTTTATGAAAAATATGACTTTTTGACGGTTTTGAAAGACTTTAAGAGAGATTGTAACGAAGAAATGTACCTCCACACACGAACGACATTTCGTGATAATTATTGATATCACGCAAGGCTCATCCAAGAGGTTTATGCTTGATTGAAAATGTCCTTTTAAGTTCAAGGGAGAGCTACAAAGCTTCCCTCAAACCTAGTGGACACCCCTCAGAATACAATAACTTTGATAAGAACACGGGTTTATACCTCAAAACGAAACCGAATGGATCAAAAATGAGGTTTTTGGATTTCTAGATTTGTGAGGACAAGGGTTTATTGGGTTTGTAGAGTGATGAGTGATTGAGAGCGAGGGTTCCAATTGAAATTTCTTGATGGGTTCGTATGTGGATTCTCCGCTCTTCCGAGTTGTGTCTCTCTTGAAATCGTTTGAGGGAGGTCGGGTTTTATAAGCAACGTGCCGTATTCCAACTTCATGGGCGAGATTCGCACGGTAGAATGATGGCCTATGATGGTAGGTTTTAACGTATCACGCAATCGAACTGAGCTACTGGGCAACCCGGGAATCCGGGTGATGAGACAAGGGAGCCGTACGGCGTTCCAAGTGCACCGCACGGTGCACACTGTCATACCGCACGGTGTAGGTGGAGATATGGACCGTACAGTTTGGGAAATGAGGTCGTGCGGTTTAAGTGGTTTTGGAGTTTTGGTTCTTTTGATCCGTTTGACCCAAGGGACTGTTCCAAGGTATATTTCGCGTGTTCTTTCATCATCGAGGATGCACAAGTCATCAAAATTGGGGTGTCTACAACAATAGACCATAAAAACTTGTATCTGTTTTTGTTTTGGTCAGGTAGAAAAAGATGATGATGGTTGCTTTGCTGAATGAATGATCGAGATCACTTGGAAGATGCATATGGCACATGGATGCTGAACTTGTGGCTTTTGTTTTGTATTTTCTGGTAGTTGTTTTTGTATACGATGGTATCTTTCCTGGTATTGTTCTAAATTTCTGTTGGAAAACTTGGTAACTTGCAAGACTATGTTCGTAGTAGATTTCTATATGAAGTTTAAGTGTTTTGGATCCTTAAGAAGTTTGTTGAACTTTTGTTGAAGTTAATGACTATGGGATCTTTTCATAGCTTAATCATATAGTTAAAGGGACAGGGAAGAGGAATGTGGGGAATAATTAGCACTTTATAAGGCAGTCAAATGTGCCTTGAAATCTATTCCAGAATTTCAGTTGCCGCATTTCAAAGTGCCCTTACAAGTATTTTATGAGGCACGTGAAAGTGCAGTAAGAATGCTTAATAGGTAATATTCGTTGCACCTGAAAGTGTAGCTAGAAAGTGCTATTAGGGCACCTTAAAATGCTTGATAAGTAAATTATGAGGCATCTTAAAGTGCAGCTAGAAAGTCCTATTAAGGCACCTTAAAATGCTTGATGAGTAAATTATGAGGCATCTCAAAGTGCAGCTAGAAAGTGCTATTGAGGCACCTTAACATGCCTTAGAAAGCCAAATATAAGGCATTTATTGGTGCTGCTAAAAAGAGTTGTTGAGGCTCCTTAGAAGTGCCTTAATAAGAAGTAGATGCAGCACATGCAAGTGCAGCGAGAAGGTCTTATTGCGGCACCCCAAAGTGTTGCGTTACAAGTGCCACTTCAGGTCTAAAGCTGCATCAATACAAGCAGCGCTTGGTTGTACTGCCTTATTAGCAAAAATGCCCCAATAATAGTCCTGGCACATGCAAGTGCAGCGAGAAGGTCTTATTGTGGCACCCCAAAGTGTTGCGTTACAAGTGCCACTTCAGGTCTAAAGCTGCATCGATACAAGCAACGCTTGGTTGTACTGCCTTATTAGCAAAAATGCCCCAATAATAGTCCTGTTGGGGCACTTGTGAATGCCTCAAAATGTCTTTTTGTGTTGTAGTGCTAGTAGTTTGATTCTTGGTTTACTACAAAAATACCGGACCAATCCGGTCCATGCTCACCCTTACATTTTAGCTGCTATTTTACTCAATCATATACAATAATTTGTTAAATAAGGATCGCTCATAAAAATAAAAAAAAATTTATATGAAGCGCGTATCACATAGGAATAGTCTGATGAAATACTCCCTCCGTCCCTTTATAAGCGTGTTACCTCGTAATTCCAACTTATTTTCTCTCACATCAACTTTTACAACTACTTTCCACTACTTACCCTTATCAATATAATAATACCCACTAACTTTTCAAAAACAAATCTACTTTTAAGGGCAAAATAGGAAATGTGCCCACTAACTTTTCAGAACACGCACTTATTAAGGAACAACCCAAAATAGAAAGTTAAACACTATAAAAGGGGCGGAGGGAGTATAACTCTCGAGATTAAAAAAAAAAAACTAACTTCAAATATCACCATAACTTCGATCTATTAGTTATAAATAAATCTTTTTTCATGATACAATTGCGTGACACGAATTGATTGAAAATGAGAATAAGTTACTTCCGCCAGCGGTGGAAATAAATGTTCTTCCAAATTAATCTCAGCGGTCCGCATGATTGTGTACTATTATACCGGACCACTATGATTGATTTGGAGGAAATATTTATTTCCGCCAGCGATTGAAATTAAAATTACAAGACACGATACGAAAAATAAACGGTTTGAGTTATGGTAGAGAGAATCTTGCTATGAAGTTGACATTGCACGACATGACATTTTATGGCTAACCGTTAATAGTACATTGCATCTTCTTAACGTGGAAGAAAATGGTTCACATTGCTTTAAAGAAATTAAGCATTACTTGATCGATGACTTGTCAATGAGAATTCAAATTACAAAGTCAAACTTTTTTTTATGGTTTGAAACAGGAATCCAAAGTCAATGAGAGCCTCGTTGGTTTGGATACAGAAGTGCATGTGAATATAAGATTCTCTACGACATGTTTCTCTCTTGGGTTAATAGCTTAATTCCACTGACCTCCCATGATGTTTAGGTTAAATTACACTGACCTCCCTTTCTAATATTCTACTGCTTTTCCTTACTTTATAAACTATTTGATACCTCCCTTGCCGTCTATTTTCGATTAACGGTGTTAACTTTGTTGCCCAAACCTATATAAACTACAACACAGCCATTTTCCATCTCATTCGGTCTTCTTGTTTTTTTTTTTTTTTGGTAAATTCCACTAGTAGCATCTTTTCATAAGATGCGACTTTCTTCAAAAAAAAAAAAAATTTACCATGGGTAGCGACTTTTCAAAATGCCTCTCGTTATTACGGAATTCAAAATATCTCATGTACAAATCTCTCTATTTGCATAGTTTCAAATTTATCCAAACCGCAATTGCATATACGTATACGTGTACGTATATATATACATATACATAGCGAAATCTTTTGCTTTTCAAAAAAACATATACATAGCGAATAGAGGTTTTTGAATCCCATATAAAGCTTAACCTTTCATTTCTAATCCTACAGTTACGAGAATGTTTAGAGTTTCTATAAATCTAAGCCATAGATTTTTTTTATAAATTTCATATGTAGTACTCTATATCTCTTCCCCCCAGCGTACAAAACTCTCTCTCTCTCTCTCTCTCTCTCTCTCTCTCTCTCTCTCTCCTTTTTATTTAATTCTTCATTTATAACTTTTGTTTTGCACATCTTTTTTATTTATAAAATATAAATATTTGAAATCTACTTGAAGACATCTACCAAATGAGTGCAAAAAAATTAATTTTTCAATGTGAAATTTAATTATTCTATCACACAATATATAGTAATGTTTTTTTTATTAATAAGTCAAGTTTTGTCATTTAAATGTCTAATTTTTTTGTCTTTATCCAAAAAAAAGTTCGTATTTATTAGTTTTGCATTAAATTTTTGCAGATTGTTAATTCATCTCATCTTGGAAAAGTAAAGAATTATAACCCAAACTCAATTTTTTAATAAAAACAAAATAAGGCAAAGAGATAGATTTTTTCACTTATTTGTCTTTATCCAAAAAAAAAAATTGTGTTTCACTTTGAAATTTTTTAATTGTGTATCATACTGAGGTAGTCAATAGATGCTTGGAGAATTATTTGAGATGTTTAACTGGGACAAACCAATAGTTTGGACCAAATGGCTGTCATTAGCAGAGTGGTGGTATAATACTACTTTCCATATGTATTGCCCCCTATGAAGCCCTTTATGGTCAAACGCCTCCCAATCTTGTCCATTATGCTCCTGGAGTTACCGCGGTAGCAGCGACTGAAGTGTTGCTTCAAGACAGAGAAACTACACTCAAGCTTCTCAAGGAGCACTTGGCTGTCTCTCAAAATAGGATGAAACAATTTACAGATGCACATAGAAGGGAGAGGGAGTTTGCTATGGGAGATGGGTTTACCTCAAGTTACAACCTCTAAGACAAGTTACAGTAGCTGCTTTTAGACGTAATGCAAAGCTGGCTCCAAACAATTAACTGTCTTCCTGATTCTCTCTCTCTCTCTCTCTCTCTCTCTCTCTCTCTCTCTCTCTCCTTTCCCATTTCTCTGTAATTGTTCTCATGTAACCATTTTCGTTCCATTAATAAAAGTACTGCATTCCGTTGGGATTTTTTCACCATTTTGGACTTTGAGTTTCTTCTTCCAGCTTATCATTAAGACGAGTACAAAAGACTATTATGGGTTTTTTCTGTTGAAAACAAGGGAGAAGAAGATACCTTCGAGGATAACAAATGGGCCGTTTGGGAGCTTGCATTTTTGCATTTTGGATTGTGTATTATGTCTTGGAAAATCTAAAATCAGTTAATTGGGATCAGCCTAGTAAGCTGTAAAAAAAAAGACTATTATGTCTTTTTGAATTTTGAAAGTATATAATTATCGAAATAGACTATGAATACTAGGTTTTTACCCTTTCATATTCATAACTATTACTCCCTCCTATCGATCAAAAAAAAAAAAAAACTATTACTCCCTCCCTCCCAATTTGCTAGACTCTTTTGGGGAATCCAACTTATTAAGAGATGTGAAAACTATGTATTGCCTTTTCTGTTTTGTCCCTAAGTCCAGTCGATATTAATGTGGCCAATTCTGTGGGGCTAATTTTTTATATGAAACTCAAAACGTATGCAATATTGATCTTGTTTGATAGATAGCAATTAGTTTTATTATACAAAGTTTTCAAAATCATAAAAACCGTTATAAAATAAAAGATAATTGATTAGCCAATTGAGATGGGGAAAGTACTTTTTGTGAGTAAAACTGGAAAGTGATCCTGTTTTGATGGGGATGTTTTTAGAAATGAGACTTATATTTTGGGACATCCCAAAATAGAAAGAGGGTCCAGCAATTTGGGACAGAGGGAGATATAAATACTATTAAATTTTATAATATAGTCCAACATATTATTAATCAAAATATTATTAAAATATAGTAATTTAAAATATGGGGAGTTAATTAGACATCCTGTTTTATAGACTTATTTAGGATCTCATCCTATTGAGTTTGAATACCTAAGTTGGCATCCTCAAATTCAAATAAACCCCAAACAGCCATTTCTCTCTCCTAATTTTCTAAATATTTCTATCTCCAAAACTTTCCTAATTTATCTCAATCTCTCTCTCCTATCTTTTAAATTTTCTTCTTTTCTAATCTTTTAATTCTTGCTCTCTCCTAATCTTTTCTCCCCTAAAATCTCAAAATAAAATTTAAAATATTATATACTAAAGCCAACTCAGCAACCCACTTACATGGTTAAGTTAATTACCATAAATGCAGTGTGGATTTATCACGTCTACTATGTGAAATTACCGAAGCGGTAAAACAATAAACCACATTTACTGTATCAAATCACGCAATATAGTAAATCAATAAATCATATTCATTGTATGAAATAATCCTACTTAGTTTCCATTATTAAAGGACATGTGAATATGGTTTAATGATTTAGTACTTTTACTGTAGCCAAAAAAACACCAGTATTAATTGAATCGGAAAAAATAAAACCCATAAAAAACACGATAGATTCATGCAATAATCCCTGCAAAGCCAATATTCCATTTTTAAAGGACATAGGAACATGGTTTGTTGATTTTTTATTTTTACTGTATCGAATAACCGAATATGGTGAATCAATAAACCATGATCATTATATGGAATAAATCTCCACCTTTCATTTTTGAAAGACATGGGAACAAACCAATTGTTCAATGTATCAATATTAAACCATTTAAATGACATGTGAACATGGTTTATTGATTTCTCATTTTTACTATATCGAATTCACCAATATGGTGAATCAATCAACCATGTTCATTAGATAAAATAAGTGAATCTCAACAAATTGAACCCAACCCAGGTGAAGAAATCCTATACCAGAACCACAATAAAGTTTCCATTACTACAATTATTATAAAACATATCATAGAACTAAAACCAAATCGAGTTCACAAAAAAAAAAATACCTAGGACAAGATAAATCCAATTTAAGAAATGATCTTTTCAGAACCATAGCATGGCAAAGAACCACTGGTTCTTCCCAATCTTGAATCGCTGGCGACCGCAATGGCCACTACTGACGTTCTTGAGTTGCTGTCATAGAAGGACCAAACAATTTTAGGGGTGAGTGAGAAGAGCGACCGAAATAAGATTTGGGACGTGGGTGTCATCAGTTTTGGGTTATATGGAAAAATGTGTTTGAAGCGCCAAGCTCGGAAGAAATCTTCTACAATGGTCATGCACCCTCCAATCCACAAGGGTTAGTGCACCAGAGCTCGACAAAGGGATGAGGCTTTAAAAAGTGAGGATACGATAAAGGAAATTATGGAGATAGTCTTTCAAATTTGAATCTTTCCCATCTTCTGTTATGATAACAGAATCCCAATGATAAAAGGGATTAGAGGATCCGTGTAATTGATTAAATAGTATTTAGGGAGAGTTAATAAGAGCACAATGACCCGATTATTTAATTTCAGAACGTAAATTGTTATAAGTATGATGGCTTTTTAGGGTGGTGTTTATGGGACAAATGTAAGGATTGTTTTTAGGGCTTATTTTGGGGTGCTTTAGCCCCTTTTGTTTGATTTATAAGATAAAGATAAAGATAAAAGATAAATTGACAACGTGTAATGTGAAAGAGAGAAGTGAGAGGAAGTTCTAGAGAAAGAGAGAGTGAGAATGAGTCATATGGGCGGCGGCCCCTCCCTAGGCGGCTTAGCCCCTGGCGGCCAACCCACACCGTCCCCCTCTGCACTCCTTCCACCCGCCTACCCCAGCTCCCTTCCGACTCCCCAATCTCCTCTATGGATGAGCTTTTTTGGCATTCAAAGACTCCTCGTGGCGAACGTTCCTCTCCATTCCCGTATGGGTGACCACGCCCGATTTTTGGACCAGGGGGAGCCGGATTTAGGGTTTCCAGATCTGGGCTCCTGACGATGATGACGGCGGCGGTGACGGTGGGTGATAGCTCCGGCGTCCTTATTTTCTGTACTTTTTTATTTTTTGTAATTTTTTTGTTATTTTCTTTGTAGGTAGTTTTGTGGCTGGTGGTTTTAGGGCCGGCGGTTTTGTGTGTACCAAGTTTTGGCCGGTGATTTTGATTTAATTATATTTTCTATCTCTTCATTTAAAATAAAAAGATAAAAGATAAATTTACAATCATTGAAATGAGCGAAAATGATGTGCTTCACAGCAATTTCAACACTAGTAATCCAAACTTAAACTTTACAAACCCACAACCGTATAGCACTTGGGTTTGAGTAATTGAGCTGGTGCCTGGTGGTGTCTGATTGGACTCGTAATCCAATCCATTAATTTCCGGATTCTCACCCAAAAAAGAAATGAATTGTCGAATTCTGTTTAAACGGATTATTGTAGTAAATTTTGAATCGAATTCGAATCTAATCTGGTCATTCTCCTTCGATGGGACTGAACTCACCGAGAACATTGACCAGGTCGATAATCATGTTAATCTTATATCGTATGACATGATTTCGAAATGCATTAAGCATCACAAAAATCGAAATGCATTAAGCATCACAAAATTGTACTCCCTCCGTCTCTTTTATAGTATGTACATTTCCATTTTGGGATGTCCTTAATAAGTGTGTTTTGAAAAGTTAGTGGATACATTTCTATTTTGCCCTTAAAAGTAGATTTCTTTCTAAAAGTTACTGGGTATTATCATATTGATAAGGATAAGTAATGGAAAGTATATGTAAAAGTTGTAAAAGTTAATGTGAGAGAAAAATAGTTGAAATTTTCAGATAACAAACACATTTAAAAAGGGACAGAAGGAGTATAAAATGGGCTCCAATCTAGTGTTGCACTGATTTTTAATGTGATCAATGTTTACAGCCAACTCTAAAAAGTGAGTGGTTCCAATCATTATTGTGGACCCGGAAAGAGCCCACAAATGGCCCCAAATATGATGGAGACTGGCTGGGAGCCTAGCCCCCTTACACCCTGTTTGGATGCCGGATTTGGCAAATACCCGGATTTGTAATCCCGAGCCCACTCTACTCCCGCATTTGGATGCCAAAACTGTAATAATCCGAAATTTTTAATAAAATTTAGGATTATTTAATTTCATTTTTATTACTTTAATTTCGTTATTAAATTTCTAATTGCATTTAGGACCCTTAATTTCCAATTACTTCGGTTTACACCCTAATACTTCTTATTTACTACAAATTCGACCCTAAGGCACGTTTACTTTTTAATCACGAGCATTGCATTTTTATAAATTCATTTCATACA
>JAXBDA010006370.1:0-21025 GCA_036023075.1 Gaultheria prostrata
TTACCACTTCCACCACCACAATGCCACCACTCCACTATCACAACCACCACCATCGCAATACCACCATCACCACAACCATCATCTTGCCAATATTTTATATATTTTTATTATTTTGATAAATGTACGGGTTTTTTTTTTTTTCATTTATACATTCCAGTATGAATATATGAACCCAAAGTAAAAAAATTAGTGAATTTAATACTTCAGCTCCTTGTACAGATCAACAACTTATTTATTTCAGTGCTTAAGATTCAGTACATATCAAACAGCTTATTAGCTTAATAAATTCAGCATTCAGTTTTCAATACTTAATTTTCAGTTTTCAGTTTTCAGCTTTCAGCTTTATCAAACAGCCCCTATACAGGCACTTAAGTTGGTCAAAAAAGTTCAACGTACTCTCACTTGCACGCTATCAATTCTGTTTGTGCCGAGTTGATGCTTGACTTCACCGGCTCTCAATCACATTCCATAATTTCCAAACAATGTGACAAAATTCTAAAGTTTATTTGCTTACAACATTACATTCCACGATGTTGATTGCAGGCGTGATGTTGAGATTTTACTCACGTTTTTTTTTTTTTTTATTTCCCTCTCATTTTGGTACTTGTGTGAATAGGAGAGAATAATGGTTTTTCCTTAAGAAAAGCAATACATTGACATTGAGCATGATCATGTGACCTCTTTTGTGAAAATTTTACTGTTTCTTGATTGATCATCGCTTGTCCTATACTCCTTACAACCCAAAAGTCTAATGTTTTAAATTTTCGAAAATTCTTATTTTTTTTAAGTAAACGTGGTCCTAAATATTGTAACTACGTACGCTAATGTTGGTCCAAGCAATCGCTCTCAAAACAAAGATTGCGGGTGCAATTGGAAGTTCTTAAAAAACTTTTAAGTGAAGCTTTTTCTAGTATCAATAGGTTTTAGGAGAATAATAAAACTGGATCTAACGACTAGTAATCTAGTATCATATCTTCGAGGTCATGGGGGTTCGAATAGTAGGGGCCTCATCGATCGATCGATCGAGAGAGAGAGAGAGAGATTACTCGCTCCCTATAACAACTCTAAAAACCTACATGCGGGTATTGCAATATTAAATACCATCAAAGGCATAAACGAACCGTCAAAATACCAATCTAGAGATTATGAACTCTTCAATTTGCTTTTCCATCTAGGAGCCAATTATTTTTTAAATTTTGAATTGTAGATGGTTGGTTACCTATTTTCGGATTACAATGAGAATCTCCATAAGTGGTTGGATGACATGTATAGAAAAGATTGCGTTAAGAGTTTTGCACGTGAAAGTATACTCATTAATCCAAAAACTTCCTCAAGGGGTGATTTTTGGGTTCTCCATTGTCCGGTCATTTCTCATAACCTAATACATTTTAACAGAATGCATTTTAGAATGTGTAGCGAAATCCTCAAAATGCAATTATGCACAATGCAGAAATCAAAAATGTGTCAGCCAAACACCCTCTTATCGAACAAATATTTTCATTTTAACTTTCAAAGTTTAGTAATTTGTCACATGTAAGATTGCACTTACCTTTTGACTTGAAACATCTTTAATGTTTCAGGTTCCTATGTTAAATTGAAGATGTATTCAAATTTAAGTCTCTCACTATGTACAAAAAGCACCCCAAAAAAATTTCTAACTTGACATTATTTTGCAACAATAATTTTCTGATGAGAGTACTTTTCTTTTTGCCACTTTATAATTTGATTGCGTCACCTAATGGATGCACTTTCAAATGTTGGAATAGGCCAAACTTTTTCAGTTATTTTTTTTCTTTTTTCCCCTTTTCCTCTCTTTTCAGCTGGCCAATCTGGAATCTCCTCTCCCATCCGACTCAATTTCACTTTATTAAATAAACAATTAAAGAATGATTTGGAGAATCCATCTCCGCCTAACATTGTACAGTACCAGCTTCTAACTGTTATGCGTGGGTGTTGGTCCCTACGGCTAGCCCTAGCCCTAGCCCTAGGTGGATTAGTCTCATCCCGTTTGAATGTGGAGATACTTCCTATATTATTAAAAAAAAAAAAAATACAACTAAGATCAAATTCTGTGATTTTCTCCCACTTTCCCACTTCTAAAAAAAAAAAATACACAAAAGATCTCATTGGAAATCACAGCAGTCCTCCATAGCCTGCTCAACCAGAAAACTCATATTTTGTAACCACCACAACCACAAGGGAAAAAAAGAAAAAGTCCAAACCTTCTAGGCAAAATTGATAAACAAATTGCAATACAATAAAAAATATGTATGAGATGAAGTATATTTTCCGAAAATTAAGCACAAGTCAAGCCACTACACTTGTGAGTAACTGGAATGGTTTTAACAGTCTCTTTCCTAGACATACAGAAAGATCGGAGATGGTTTTCATCGACTGTTCCAAAACCATCGAGTTTAACACCGTATGTTTCCAACCTACGTGTATCACGTGGAATAGGGGATTGCAATATCCCGTCCCACCAACCGGGGGGAAGAAGCGGAGTGAGTGCACATTGATTCTGTTGATTACGACAACTCATTGGACCAGCAAATCTATTCCAGACATGTCCCCAACCAATTTGTTTTTGCAAGCCTTCCGACAACAAATTACTCTGAAAACTGCTGAAGAAAGAGAAATTTGTGGCTTGTTTTTCATCTGGAAAAGAAAAAAGAAGATATAAATAGATAACAGGTATTCGTGAAAGTGTCAGCAGTGCTAAGGGGCTCTTTGGTTTGCTTGATTATTTGCTTTTGGCTGTTGCTTATATCTTATGATAAATAACCAAATACGCCTTTGAGAATATCAACGTACCAAGTTGGTGAGCCGCTGCTAATGCTGCAATAAGCTGTGCATAGGTGGTTCCAACACGTCTGTGGGCCCCTGAAACGACAGCATGTTTAGCACGTGAAGCGAGAAAGAAATCCACGAAAGCAACCCATCTCGGTGCTGGTCCCCAGTCCTTCACTCTAAAACCCAATTGCTGCATTCTAGCTGTTTTTTTGCCAGAAATACTTCCATTGTACGAACTGTAGTCAAAATGAAGAACCTGGAAAAGAATAAAGACGACTTGATACAAATATGGGTGGAACCGTGGAAACATGAGGTGATAATTTTAAAAGTTTGCATACACGCTAAATATTTAAGCATGATGCACAGTGCTTCAAGCGGAAACCAGCAAATTAGTAGTCTACAACCTGTTTGGTTTTGAAGGGCTTTCATTGAGAAATGGAGGGAGAAGGGAATCCCTCACTTGTTTGGATTTTGAGAAATGAACTGAAATGGCGAGAAATGATTGCATAAGAAACACACATAAAGCTCCAAATTCCAATCCATTTCTCACCAAAAGTGGTGACTGTTGAGATTTGGTGGGAAAGGCCAACCATTTCTTTTCAGCTCTCGCCTACACTTTAAACAAACCCTTACCTCCGCAAATTCCTGCAGCTTTGGCCTGAGATCATTAATCACTGAAGGGGTATCAGAAACCAAAACCACACGCGGTCTCAACACCTGGTGGCAATTTCTAAACAGGGCCTTTTTAATGCAATTCAGTGCTGCCTTAACTGCTCTTGGAGACCTATAAGCAAATGAAAACATTGCGGTCAAGCAAGGTTACACCCGTAATACTAGATCCACATGCAATATTATGCTATTACATGGATTCTCTGAAATGTATGAAGTTGATATGTCGGGTATGGGCATAAGAGGTGCATCTTCCATGAATGGTTCGGCAACTACCATGAAGCATATTTACCATATAGCTATGCGTAATTCTCCCATTAAAAAATCTGTTTTACCTGTCAAAACTATCAGACCCAAAGACGTAAAAGAACCGTATAAAGAAATACGAATGAGTATCAGTATATATGCATCCTTAGACATAGGATTGGATGAATCCAACACTGCACATACTTCCACCTGACACCCATACTAGAGTCGATGTAACATAGGCGGTCTAACATTCACAATTAATATGCAAAAATTTCAGAAACCTCCTTTTTTCCAATTCAACCTTCATCATTGACATTTGCTTCGCCACTAGCAAAGTAGACACGCGTGAAATAGAAAATTTAGAAGTACCTGTTCATTAGCATGCGCATGTGCAGGGCAAGATGAGGATCAGGACCTCCATTAAGCAGCCAGTTAACAGCTTCTTCGACATTTTTTGAAGGAGAAATGATTACTCGCATCAACTCCCCAAATGTATTAGGTCTAGAATGAAGAAGTTGAGTCTTTCCAAATAAAGCAGAACCAGCACTGGACATCTGAGGGTGTATATTCTTCAAGAAAAACTGAGCGGCTACAGCATTCGTTGTACCTTGGAACCTGATGGAGAACCCACATGACAAAAACAAAAAGGCTGAAATTGATAGCAAAAAAATATTGTTCTTTGTTTACCATATGATTGGGTGTCTCCATTTTCTCCAATTACTACAAAGGACATTTGTTTCCGCGGGCTTCTCAAAATCATCTGTCCTCACAATCAGACGCCTTCCATATTTCACCATACATTCATTCAATCTCCATAGATGCTTCACTTCTTTCACAGTAAAAGCAAGGTTGGTATAAGAGAGGTAACTCTCAAATGGAAATTTCCCCCTGCAGTATGCAAGTCCACTAGTAATTAACGGCTTTACACACACACCTCATGCCAGTTACCTAGGCTAGTACTAAGGGCATAGTGTCAAGCCTACAACTGTACGGGACTCATAAATGGCTGAACGTTGCATGAAATGAAGAAAGGCAAAGAGTTTCGGAAATCAGCAAATAAGATGATTGATGACACAATGTTGAGTTATTAACAGCAACATTGGAGCAACCACAACCAACAGCAAGAGATTGACACATCAAATTGGAGAATGGAGTGATTATCCTACATCAATTTACACAGGCTAGTAATCTACACCCACCCAATCTACATGTAGTGCTACGACCCAAAAATGAATAAATAAAGTGACAGTGAAAAATCAAGACAGGATGAAGAAAGAAAGGCATGAGAAAGGACCAATATGCCTGGTTTGCCCGATGATCAGTGATCGGTTTAACATGATACTTATTCCTGCAGCAGTCAATATCTTGTACATCTCATTTCCGAAACCTGCTTCTGATGCTTTTCCCAACACAAAACCTTGCTTGCAGAATTGCTCAGGAGGCAGTCTCCGAACTCTAGGAGCACCTGAAATAAGAAAACGTATATTGATCACTGAAAGGCAGACTCATTCACGTCCACAGGATTGAATATTGACGTAACATATACCATAAAGAAAGCAGGCAAAGGGGTATTTCCTACGGATATCAACCATCCACGTAAAGGCAGATGTAAATCAAAAAAGTTCCCACACTTTAAAGTTCAAACGGATGAAGTTCCTACGAAAAAAGGGAGTCCAGTCATAAAACAATGTTGGTATAGTGCACATTAGCTATTTACCATACAAGCCAACGACAATTGAACCTGTTACAGAAATCCCTATGAGTTTAAATGAGCATTCTACTATCCAAGCCAAACAGAAAAGTCATATAACCATAATCTGTGACTCCAACACCCAAGACTTCAAGCAATGACATTCATTTCCAGCCAAAGTTGAATTTGTTACTGATATAAGCAGCTTCAAAAAATAAAGGATCCATTTTTTCTTTTCAGAAAAAATAAAAATAATAGGGAGTCCAGTCATTGCACAATGTTCTATTGCACATTAGCTATTTAACATACATGCCAACTGCTATTGACGATAATCTATTTTGGATGTCATCTTTTTGTGTTTGTTTAATATTTGGCATATAATCCTGACTGAACAATGTTCTAGCTTTGTCTCAGGACTTTTTGCTTTTTGGTGCTTGAAATGCTTGTACTCATGTGTAAAGTACAAGCTCTTTAAGCACCAACAAGCAAAAAGTTAACTACTTAGGCCAAAACACCCCTCACACAGCAAGCTCCTTGATAACATTGCCAGAAAACATTATCATCTCCAACTAATGCCACATCATAGTCTGCCAAAATTCCCTGACCACCCAAAATGCGCATTTAAGATTGACCGGCTACATATACCTGTGGCTGTATGTATTATAGCTTGGCAGAATACATAAAACCCAAAGGTTTGTGATGGCCAAAAAAAAAAAAACTGGAACATGGGCAAGCTCGCACACAAAGGGAAAAAAAAACATAAAGTAATCCACTAAGGACCCTATCTGCATTTCTCCGTGTGAAATTTCTGGTCCCTCATCTCATTACGTGATAGGCAATGAAGCAGAATCCAGCAAAACATGAATTCTGGAAATTTCAGATATAAATTGTTTTTCATCTTACTTTGGTACAACCCTACAACGAAACATCAGGAAATGAGTAACATGTTTCTCAAGAAACTGTTGTACATTGAAACAGACGGAGTCCAAATTCACAATCAGAACTAATAACGTGCTAAATCTATAGAGATAGACTAACTTCATCTTCCTTTATGTGTCTCCTAATGTTGCTACAAATAAGGCCCGGAGATTGAGTGCTATTAGTGGTATTGCTCTTACCTGTGATTTAGGAAGGTACTTGGGGGTTCCTCTCCTTCACGGTCATGTGAACAAACAACTTTTTCATAACATTCTTGATAAAATGGGAAAAAGCCTGTCTGCTTGGAAGTCTAATAACCTCACTCTTGCTAGAATGACTACTTTTGTTCAATCTGTTACTTCTCATATGCCAAGCCACATCATGTAAACTATGGAACTCCCTGCTAGTATTTCTAAGAGAATAGATAAGCTTAATAGAGATTTCCTTTGGGGAGATACCACTGAAAAAAAAGAAAATTCACCTCTTAAACTAGCACCAAGTTTGCAAGCATAAAGATAAATGGGGTTTAGGATTAAAAAAATGCTAAAACTCAGAATTTTGCTCCCTTGGCTAAACTTGGTTGGAAAATGGCTACCCAGGAGGACACCATGTGGGTCGAAATTCTCAATGATAATATCTTAAGAACCACACCCTTTCTTTCTTGGCCTAGATGCAGACCGGCATCTCACATATGGAGAAGCATTATTAATTCTAATATAAGTGGTTGAGAAAGGGATGAAATAGACCATTGGCGATGGTATTTCTACGGATGTCTGGAAGGATTGGTGGTGCAATTCTAGACCTCTGGAGTCCATTTTCCCAGGTCCTCACACTGACTTACCCGGAAAGTTAAAAGAGCTTATTGATGAGAATGGTAATTGGAATCTGTCGCCCTTACTTAACATTGTTGATGATCAAACTCTTGCTGCTATTTATCAAATCCATTTACCCATATTCTCTTCTATGTCTGATAAAGTTCACAGGGTGGAATCCCCTGACGGTAAATTTAGCACTGCGGCTGCCTACAATCTTCTTAATAGTGAACCTCCTGATACTAAGGGTTGGAGTTGGTTTTGGAAACTCAAAGTTCCTGCTAAATTTAAAACTTTCATTTGGCTTGTTCTGCATGATAGATTACCTACTAACCAGTTGCGAGCTTCTAGAGGAATTACCTCTCTGGATCTATGTCCTAGATGTAATAACTCGTCTGAAGACTAACCATTTATTCAGGGAGTGCATTATTGTCAAACCTCTTTGGGATTGTTTTCATCAGTCGTGGACAAGTGATAGATTTGAATGCCCCAATCCCCCCTTTCATGATTGGTTGTCTATGAATCTCAAATCAAAGAAAATAGCTAGAGTGGGTAGTGATATCCCTTGGAGCACTCTTTTTTTAAACATTATGTGGCATATTTGGAAAGACAGGAACAGAAAAAGTTTTGATAATGTTGATGTGGCTCTAAATTTTAGCTTCAAGAATATCACTACTTATTGTCTAGAAATTGTGGAGGCATTTTAATCCCCTTTGTCCACCTCTGTTATCCATTCTAATGCTCCTGTATGGGAATTACCATTGTCAGGAGAGGTCAAGTTGAATACTGACGGTTGCTGGTATGACTGTAGAGGATATGGAGGCTTTGGAGGTTTGTTTTGTGACTGCACTGGTGCCTGGATTCTGGGCTACTACAGTGAACTTGACTGCAGCTCAAGCCTTGAAGCCGAAATGGCGAAATCTGAGGCATATACCGAGGTCTCACAATCATCCTAGAGAAGGTCATTCAGAATGTGAAGATGGAGACGGACTGTATGGTTGTTGTCAAGTTCCTGAATGAAGGACCCATAACTGGGCCTATTAGTGCTCTCTTGACACTAAATGCTTATGAACCGCACTGCTTCTACCATCGGTTATGTGGGAAGATTGGCCAATCAAAGTGTTGACAGCCTAGCTAGAATTGGAGCGGGGCAAACTGAGGATCTCGTGGTCGCATATGATATTCCTGAGGCCACAAGACCTCTGTTCAGAGAAGACTACTTGGGAGTGTCACTTCCAGCTCTAATTTTGTTGTTTCTGTAGGATGCTCCTTAGCACTGTTTTTAGTCCTATGGTGTAATGATTATGCTGTGTAAAACTCTTACCTTCTAGTTTTATTGAAGTTTCCAATTTATCAAAAAAAAAAAAAACACACAAAAAATCTCATCAATACCATGGTCACTGAAGTTCCATCAAGTATTCAATCCATGAAGCTAGCTTTGATTCCTTTGAAAAACACAATCTGATACTAGTTTGCTGAAAAAGAGAAATTGGAAAATACAGAATACACTTAAAACAGCAAATCATATTAACATGCCCAGGCCGTCCCAGAGGGTAGGCATCGCTTCGGCCCCCAAAAAATTTATTGGGAAACCAGGTCCCCCATTCAGTAAAGGTTACATTTGTGTCATGTATTAGAATTCGTCTTTATCATATCAATCAACTATTGGTCTATTTGCAAGAGATAACCTTTCGCAAGAATTTGAATAAGCGGCAAAACACATAGTCGAGTTCAAGCTCGTGTTCTCGGGGGGCCTGCTGTTCGGAGGAGTCGGCAGGCCCGGCCAACCCCCATCCGAGCCATCTGTTTGAAGGCCCATATTTTCGGATGGGTACATTATCGTGTTAAATACCCAAAATACCCTTCCGTACCCATCCTCAAATTCGGGCTGTCCAAAACAAGTTTGGACGGCTCGGATGGGGTTGGCAGGGCCTGCCGATCCCCAGGACAGCAGGCTTCGGTCAAGATTGGTTTGTTATATAAACAAACCAAACTTGAACATTTATTTGAAGCTCGTTAGGCTTCCAAACCAAACCCATACAAGCTACAACCCGGCTCGTTTCGCTTATGATGTGCTCCTAAAACATTCAACCTACTTGAGATCGTCTCGCGTTCGAGATCTTCTTATCTCATGAACAAGCTAAAGCTTGAACAACTAACTGCTCGTTTATCGCCCCTAAATTAGCAAGTAGAACTTGTCCACCATTTTCATTTCTTTTGCTCCGTTTTCTCGGCAACCAAACCAAATCAAATGTTAAAAACATAACCAAAAACGTACCGTGAAAATCGAAATGGTCACGAATGATGGAACGAACTCTGAGGCTTTCCAACCGATATGCTTCCTCTGAATCGGCTTCATCCCCCATTTCTTCAACCGTCGCGCAAGAGGGCTGAACCGCCGGCCTCGGAGAGGTCCGATTGACTTCCACCGGCTCAGACCGGATTACGGCCGAAACGGAAAGTCCGGTCGGGGCATCATCGACGGAGATTTGGTTGAGAAGTAGGAGAAGTAGAAGAGTGGTGAAGAGAAGGCAGAGGAGAAGGAATCTGGTAAGGGAGAGACGAGGCCTGGAACGGTGCACGAGGGATTTCATGGATCGTGGTGAGCGAAGGAAAATCGGAGTGAAAGTGTGTGAATAAGGAGGAGTGAGATGTGAGAAAAACTGAAAGGCAAATGGAAATGGAAAAGGTAAATGGAGATTGGAGTGAGCAGGTGATAGAATGTGTCCGAGTTCTCACTTCACTCCTCAGTCACATGCAAGAAAAAGTTTTAAGGAGTATTTAAGGACCAAGTCACTGCACCTCGTAGAAATTTCAGCTGTGGATCTTTTGATATCTTTATTTGAGATCGGAATCTTTTTTTTTTTTTGAAATGTTGAATACATGATAGGTGATAAAAATTATGATTATCGGAGATTGGTGGACCTACAACTGAGAAAAATTTGTCTTACACTTTATTTTCTAAATTATATTGGCCATCCATTTTTGTAAAATAAATGGTATTCGACCATTTGGCTACTAATATTCAATTAATTTAATTTTCTACATGAATGATCTATTCAACATTCTTGACAAATTGAACGGTTCTAATCCTGAATAAAAATTATAGATGGCTCACAATTAAGGTCATTATGGGAGTTATAGAGACTTGAGTCACTACGGGATCTAAAATGCGTATTTAAGATGGTAATTGATTTAAACACTCTGTATTTTCAGTTTTCAAAAAAAAAAACACTCTGTATTTTCATAACTAAGAGCATCTCCAACAGTCTCAGTAAATTTTGAGCTAAAAATAGTAGTGAACAGTGCATATTTTTCACTTTACCTACTCACATCTCTTTCAAAACTCCAACAATCCTCTCTATTATTAAAAAGAGAGAGACAGAGACAGGAAAAAAAAGGTAGTGAACAGTAGCTCCCTAAATGAGGAGAGATTTAGGGAGGCACTGTTCATCCATGTAGAATATGAAGCTTTTTATTGAGGATGTTGGAGGATTGATTTGACACTTCCCTCCCTATTATGGCTAAAATTCCTCTTTAGGGAGCCTTGTTGGGGCTGCTCTAAACTAGAGTAAGGTTATATCAAAGTATAGAGTGCCGAAATTAATTGCCTTTAAGATTCAAGTAAACCCAATTTATGATAATGAACACAAAATACAGTCAATTTGGTAGGGTACAGTGGAGCGCAATTGGCGTCACGGATCCTGGGTTATTTTTTTTTATCGGCAAAAGGATGGGTTGTTGAAAGAGAGAAAAGCAATCACTATGGAGGAAGGAAACAACCATCAAGGGTTAAACCCTTCCTTCTTGCCACCGCACATAGGGGGGTGGGGGGAAGTATGAGAGGTGGCTAGGTTTTTTTAGAGAGGGATATGATGTGGCAAGTTTGACAATTTTAAATTGCATTGCCAAAATTTGGCATTAGGTTTAGAACAAAGAGCACAAAGTGGAGAGGGTTTTGGCAATCTCAATGCTAAATTTTAGCTTTGGCAGGAGGGGACCTGCTCTTGGAGCATATTCAACCCTGGCCTATTTTTCAACCCAAATTTGGGTGAAAATTTGAGTCAAAATTTTATTTGAGTATATTTTCTTTAATGCTACACTTGTTTTTTTTTTTTTTTCTTCCATGCTACACTCATTTTTCAGTTTTTAAATCCAAACCTAGTGTTTTAGACTTTCCCTTCAAAATTTGAGTCAAAATGACACATTTACAAATTTTTTTTTTTTTGTCATTCGTCATTCTTATTCTATTACATGGGGAGTGGGGAATGAGACTCGAACTTGGGATACAGTGTGGGGTATCCAAGAGCTCTACCGCATGAGTCAACTACCACTAGGGATGAGCATGGAGGCAGATCGGGACGGATAATACTATATCTACCTCCAAACTCCAAACCCCTTCTCCACCTCCATCCCCGCCCCAATCCCCAACGGGCTTCGTTTTCATCCTCCATCCCCACTCCAAATGGAGAACGGGGATCCCCACGGGGATTCGGGGATCCAAACAGTGGGCTCATCTATCACTCCTTAAAAAATTCAAAGTGAGAATAAAAAGTGAGAAAGTGAGAGAGAACTAGAAAAGTGAGAGAGATCGAGCGTGGAAGGGGTTTGAGTGAGAGAGATGGAGAAGATTAACTGTGCGGCGGAAATAGTATACAGAGAGAGAGAAAAAGAAATGAAGTATATATGCCAAAATGAAACCCTGATTTATTTTATGGTTGAGACCCATATGTTTAGAGAAAATTTATTGAGACCCTAAAGTTTAAAAACTCATGAATGGACCCCTATGTTTCGGGGATTCAGGAACGGATCGGGGCGGGGCGGGGATGGATCGGGGAACGGATTCGGGGCGGGGACATGCCTATCTCCACCCCCTATCCAATCTCCAAAAAATTTCAAAAAAAAACTCCATATCCTACCCAATCTCCGAACAGATCTCCATATTGTCGATCCATTCGGATCGGGGATCAGATCAGATCGGATTCGGACGGGTCGGACTAAATGCATCTCCCTAACTACCACTTACACACATTTATAAATACTAAGAAGTGAAAAGAGGTTTTGAGAAAAATAGATAGTACTATTAATTTGGGTCGCTTGTTTGGGTAAGAAAAATGATAGAACTAAAAATGGGGAGGCAAATAGGTAAGCCATTGAAGATGAGTTTCAACTGTTTTTACTCAAATTTTGCCTTCAATTATGGGCTAATAACTCTAGCAGTTTGCGCTCCTTTTTAATCTTCATTTACTTTCATTGGACTTTTTCACCCAGACATCGATTGGTGAATGCTCGAGTGAAAAGACTTGACTCGCTAGTCAACGATTTGCCTTGTCTAAAACTTTGTGACTTTTTGCAAGTGTATGTGTGATTCTACAATTATCCTTATAAATAAGATAACTTTTTTGTGTAATCATAAATAGTGTTTTTTAAAATTTACTTTAACCTGGAAATACAAGTTCAAAGTAGCTTGCTTTCGGAACAAACTATAAAATTTACTTTGGTTTTAGTGGGAAAAAAAAAACCACTTTGATTCCATTAGGGATAGCAGGTGTTTAATGTACCGCCATCGGTTAAAAATGGGGAGAAACCTGGCTCTCCGAAGCACATCATTTTTGCAGAAACCCTAAAAACCAAGACACTGACCACTTAAATCACTCATGTTCTCGTCTCATGGAATCGAAAAATGGACTGACCTCATCAGAACTTGAAGTGATACAAAGAGATGGTGTACAACAAAATTCCCTCAAAACTTAAACCTACAAAACCAAAAAACAAAAAGGACTAGTCGAGCGATGCCCAATCTGGATATGGACATTCATAAGTCCAGCCTGGTCCAGTATATCGAAAACAATGCAGCCATAGACCCTCCTCATCCCTACCATATCTGCACTTGAAGGAAGAAACAGTTGTTCAAAATTGACGACAATGATACAAGTTAAGCAGCAAGAGGAACTGGACGCTATACGTAATTGCACAGTTCTACTTTCAAGGAAAGTCATCCCCTAGGGCAGGGACAGACGCAGGATTCAAGTGTGGGTTGGACGAAATTTATTGGGCAGGCGAACTTATACAGTTGTAACATTTTAAAAAAAATTACCACTATGTTTTATAAGAAAATTTTGAAACTTGGGTAGGGCAGTCGCCTGGGCTAGCCCGCCCTTATGTCCGTTCTTGCCTAGGGGGGGAGGCATAGTGCCTCAGAATCACGGGGTTCGCAACTATGGCTATTTGTTGTAGGAATCTGATATCGTCCAGTTAATTAAAGCGTCTTGTAGACAAGTTTCTTACCCTTTAGGAGCCAAACTGGGGCAGTTCGTACACATGGGATCAATGCTAAAACCTTCTTTGGAGTTCTCTTCAGACACAGCGAAACCATATTCCTCAGAACCAGCTGGTAGAGAGTGGGGCGACTTATCCGCAGCGCTATCAGCACCCATGCCTTCACTAGAACGATCAACAACTTCTTCAGAGAGGTAGAGCGTATCGTTGGCTATTGGATGACCTGTATACTGCAGATGGACACGTATCTACAGGAAAAGATAAATTTGTAAGCTCATCAAGTGTTGGTACATATGTAAAGATGAAAATTAAAGCAATATAATAGTATGAGAGAAGAACTCTATCATTAATCAATATGACAGCACCGCTGGATACTTGAGTTAAGAGTCAAGACAAGGGACGATTAGTGATCAAGAATGCAAGTCTATTTACTTGATGGGTTCTCCCAGTGATTGGTTCACACAGAACAATGCTACGAGTCCCATTGGTACTAATCCTAGTAAACTTTGTACAAGCAGCCTTTCCCTTCATTGAAGTACAAGCGTTTCCAGCAGATTCCACCTGCAAGCGAGAAATGATGGTTCCCACTTCAGTAAGGACATGACATGCAATGTGCAATAAAAATGCGATGGTTTCAGCAGCACGTTAGAACAGCAAGGCCCAAGCAGGCAAAGGCCACTAGCTTAAAAGTCTCTAATAAATATTGCCAAACAAGACATTTCTCTCCATTCAACAATTAAGTAGTAAATAACCGCGCACAACAATCTATCCACATGCTAAATGCTTGATTTATCTTGCTGCTAAATGGCTTGGATCCGGTGTGCCTGACTCTCAACCTCCATTTTTTTCTGTGAGTTTTTCTTGTGTTGAAAGCTCATGCAAGCGATTAACCGACTTAGTTTTACAAACTTGCTGTAGGCGAGGATGTCTTTTGGAGCAGTTAAAGAGATATGTCTACTACAATTTGATTGATCAACTCATGATCAAATTCAAAAACAACCACCTTTGCAAGGTATTTTAATGATGAAGTTATTTTCAATTATGAGATTTTAGTGTCACGACGAATTATGAAAGGTCATGACAGATCCTGACGATGCGACATGTCATGTCGAACTTGATATATGTGAGGATGTCTTCTGAGCAATGAGTGCCTAGTCCCTAGACGCTGACTATTCAGCCACCAAGGCGCAAGGCGGCCGACTAGTCGGTTGCCTAATCTAGGCGTTAGACCACCACTCCGCCTAGCGCCTAGGTGGGACTAGTCAGGCTAGGCGGCTGACTTTTAGAACACTGCTTCTGGGAGCAGTTAAGAGGTGCAACCTTGTTCTGATGCACGCTCGATGCTTGTGAAATGCTCTACTAGTACCTGATTAATCTAGACTTTTAAATCATTTCACACCATGTTGCATTAGATGATGTTCCAATGCGGTCACTATATCATGCTAACAAACATAACGTTTAAATTATGCTCAAATAGTATAACCCAGTTTTAATTTGACTGATTTCCGAGAGTTTCAAGTTTTGGGTTTAGGGTTTCAGGTTAACGATTTAGGGTTTAGGGTATAGGTTTAGGGATTGGGGTATAGGGTTTAAGGCATAGGGTTTAGGGTATAGGGTCGGGTAGGGATTAGGGTATAGACTATAGGGTATTGGGTTTCGGGTACGGGGTTTAGGGTATGAGGTATAGGCTTACGGTTTCGTCGAATATAGAGAACTTGCTGGTAATAACCAAGCTTTTTTTATTAAGGTAAAGGACATTGCTGGCATCATCAAGGCTTTTCAAAAAATATGCGAGATTTGATATCCATGTTGGGAATATCAGAAGAGACTTGAGAACCACGCGATCTAATACCATGCAATCAGAAGCCCATGACATGCATGATGCACTATTACTCTCTGTAATTTAGCTAGAAGAATATCTATCCCTAAAATCAATGTGCTTAACAGAAAGATCTACCTCCACAGCAGTGCTCCTCCCTTCTCGAGCATTGTAATTGACATTGACATTCACAACTTGCTGGGAAGAAATAGATCAAATATATATCAAACACAAACTATATCAATGTAAACTGTACAAAGGCATTACTTCTTTGACACAAATGTAGAATGCGCTTTGCCAGAATCACCAAAGAATACCTCATGCTCTGGAAATACCCCAACAACCTTCGCAACATACTGTTTCTGCACCATTCCTGCTTCTATCTGGATCAGATTGAACTACTTTAAAACCTTCATGTACTTTAAGGCATATGTAAGAGAAATTATCTTCACTCTAGAATATGAATGGAGCCTACCAAAAAAGGGGGAAAGGGAGAGAGAAGAAGAATACATGACCAGAAGTTGCCATTGGACGCACATTTGTATAGTTTAAAACAGCAGGAGGGGAGGAGTAGCAAATAGCAACAAAAGCAAGAGAAAATAAGAAGAAAATGGAAGAGTACAAATTGACACATCTGCCTCCCAAAGATGTGAATACGACAAAAATATGGTGTAGATATGGATGGTAGAAGATGTAAAGCAATAACATTTTGACAAACGGTCACTTATAACAGAACTTGTCTTTCCAGTAGACTGAGGGGGTGTTCCGCTAAGATTGGTTTTTTGGTTTTTTGACTTTTTTATGTGAGAGCTCGAAAACGCGTAGCTTTTTGTAGTTTTTTATGTGATGTATTGTGAGAGGATGATCTGTCTCGAAAAGCGTAATAAGCTGGCTTTTGGTTTTTTGAGTTAGTGAAACGGGGCCTGAGTATTGTAGCATAAACTTCACCTGTTGCCTAAAAAGGTCAGCCTTCGAAGCATTTCTGGCCAAGATAAGCAGCCCAGAGACCAAGCGATCCAGTCGATGAATGGCTAACATTTTTGTGTCAAGGGAATGATAAATGAAATAAGAAAAATGCAACTTACCCTGATGAAAAAAAATTAGTAATCAAACTCCAAACAGTGAAAAAAAAGGTGGATGAGGGAATTGTGTGGAACAAAGGAATGAGTCCAATGACAAATGATACCATCATAGAACTGAAACAACAATCAACATATGCTACTGTAATAGTCCAAGGAGCATTCTCCAAAAAAATGGTAAGATACGAAACAGAGGTGCCAAGTCATGTTCCGCCTGAAGAATGCCAACAACTGTGTTTTTACGATATTGACCGCACGGATGCACCTAGAACGTACCAGAAAAAAAGCAAGATTAGTGCATTCATTACCCAACGACAATTCACTCAGGTTATTAAGTGGAAGAATACTTACTCAGGTTTTTAAGGAAGGAAGATGCCATAATAAGTACTACCGTATATATCGCTGAAAACATCCTTAAATTAACGTCCCAAAAGAATTTCCTTACCGGGACAGATGCCGGTTTACATACGGTAAGCACATCCGGTTCTTTCTGCAAAATTGAGACGTCCCCTGCCATCACTGGTGGTTCATGCCTAAAAGCTTTGGCAAATCATTTACAAACCTTATAACTTCAAATATTCCAAGTTACAAATGGATGGAAGAAGAAACAAATGGATCATGAAATCGTATAATACACACATTTACAAAAATTGTACACGAATCTAACTTCTAAAAAGATATTGTAGTGGCCGGGAATTACCTCCTGGCCTAATTCCTAACATTACAAGCCCAATTCACTTATTTGGGCCCAAATTCTAGAGTCCACAACCCGTCGGGCAACGAGCCCGCTCGCCACAACAGTTACCCGGGTCGGATCCCGACCAACCCCTCAGATCCTCTAAAGCGTTGGTGCAACTGAAACCCCAGACGGCCACGTGGCACCAATCACAAGGCGCCGAGAGCTGCAGAAATGCAGCGCACTTTTGCGTTGTCGAGCCGGAGGGGCCCTCCGGCTCGAATTCCACCTCGCTACGTGGAGCGTCCGTGTATAGTACCAAGCGCGTGATCAACAAACCCTGTACTATCCGGCTACGTGGCACCACTCTGAAGGTGCCACGTGGAGCAGTCGTCGTCTCCAGCCACCCAACTCAGCTTGCCGGAGACCATGCTCAAGGCTCTCAGGAGGTGGATGTCAGGTGCAGATTGTTGGAGGAAAGTCTGTCGGTGACGTGGCTCGATCACGAGGGTATCACGCGACAGCTTGGCCTCCAAGCCAGGGCACTCCTATAAATATCCCTTGATAAACCCGAACAGGTATGCTCTCTTCTCTTTGCTTAAACTTTGCTCTTGTCTTCTCAGGCAAGTTTCTGACTTAAGCATTAGAGTGCCCTCCGGCCAAGTTCAGTGAAGCAAAAGCCCTACTGTGTTTGTGTTGTTTAGGCCAGGAGAGTGAACACCACCCCACAGATATCTTCGCCCAGGCTAACAAATACAAAAGGTCTAGAAATACAACCTGGGCACAACTAGGTGCGGAGCCGTGTGATGTATGCGGACCTGTACACATTGTCCTCACCTTGCATGGAACAACTCTGAACACAGCTGTGTTCGAAATTTATTCCAAATTGAGACCCTAGCATTGCTCTTAACAACTAATGAATAAGATATGAACACCTTTATCGAGAAAAACAGACCTGTGTAAGAAGTGGCTTATCTTTTGTGATGACTGGACAATGTATGAAACAGGCACCATCTCTCCATCAACTTGTATCCGTCCAGATTTTACAGCAGAAACCTACAGTGCTTAACACACGACCTCTAAACTCAGTTCTACACAGACAATATTACCCAATTCAGTATGTGGCTTCTAAAGCCAGCTCAACCAACAAATTTCTTGTAACCGAAAAAGGAATAATACATACGTAGTATTCATACGGTCGTCCTTTGAATTCTTCAGCAAACAGATCAACAATTGTCTTCCCTGCCCATCGATTCTTAACCTGAAGCGATCAAAGCACAATTAGGGTTCGAACTGGGTTTTCAAAACAGAAACACGTAGGGAGAAGATGGAGCTGTAGGCATACGTGGCAGATGAACTCGAAGTAGTACGGTCTCACGTAGCGTATACCTGCAGAGTGATTGCAAATAAAGAAACCTCGAGTTTTGGGGAAGAAGAAAAAGGCAGTGGCCGGAAAAAATGAGTTTTTGAGTGGAAGAAGAAGAAGAGAGGGAGAGTGTTTTCGAAATTGGGAAAGTGTACCGTTGCGGAAGATGTAATCACGGCGCTCCGGTGGGTTCGACGGCGTTTGCCATACGATATCCATGTCTTCCTCCCGCCTCCTCTTCATTACCGTCTTGGCCCTCCTGGATTATAGTATTATAGTACTCCCTCCGTTCCATAATGTTTGTCCGGTACGGAGTCCAAGGACTAAAAAAAATAGACTTTGTTCTACGAAAAAAATAATTTTTTTTGCACAAATTAATAGATGAATGTTTGTTCTATTATTTTTTGTCAAAAAATTAATTTTTTTTTACAAAGAACTCATTTTTTTTGAATCCTTGGACTCCGTGCCGGACAAACATTATGGAACGGAGGGAGTAGTATATTGAAATCCATCCTCTCTGTCAAGGTTTTTTTTTACCTGGGGTGATTTTTAGCAATTCGGGCTAAAAATATGACTTTAAAGCATCTCCGACCCATGTTTTTTTCTTTTTCAAAATGAAGAATGGAAGTGACATATTATAATAAAATATTTTTTATAATTTAGGCCGCTTTTGCTTAAAAGATTATATTTTTTGGAGGGGGTCATCCTTCTTTTTGAAAAATTGTTTCTTCAAATTTGAAGAATGATTATGACAAAAAGGATGATGGTCCCTCCAAAAATTATCTTTTTGAGGGAAATGAGGCATAAATTACAAAATCTCCCTTTGCTATGTCACTTCCGTTCTTCATTTTGGAGGTTTGAAAATTGGTAGGAGATGCTCTTAGCGACTTATAATGTGACTTTAGTAGTCATCCTCTCGCACCCAAACTCCCGTTTTCTAAAAGCATAATGTGACTTTAGCAACTTATAATGTGATTATAGAGTATGTAAGACAAAATTGACTTTTAACAACTTCATTTTTAGCTAATAGGAAACAAATTGACTTTTGACGACTTAGCATTTAGCATTTTTATGTGGAAATTGATTTTTAGCAATTGGTGCTAAAAATGGGAAATTCAAGACGAGACAATCCAAATCCGAACCAATGGTTGGAATTTGTTTGAAAACTATTATGGCCAAATCCGATTCCGAACTTTAAGAATATAATAATGTACGGTCCAGATATGTATTGTCTTGTCCACTCCAAAATTTGGATGGGCTGAGTTGAGGGTTCAGCATTCTCTATGTTTGGGTTTTTTTGGGTTTTACCATGTTTGTTGTCGGGTTCTTTTGTGATCTGTTTAGGCGTCAGCCTTTTTTCCTAGAATTGCGGCAGTGGTATGGCGTGATCTCTTCCTTGTTGTTGATGGTGGTGGGTTACGGTGATGGCATGGCGTAGTTACCACCTAACTGATAATGGTGGTCAGACTGAGGCTGTCAGAACTGTTGTTTGTTTGTTTTTGTTTTTGTTTTTGTTTTTTTCTCTTCTTTCTTTTGTGTTATTTTTTTTTTTCATCTAACTTTTGGTTGGATTCCCCATTATCGGTATTAGTAGTTTGTAATCATCTCAATTAAATCTCGTTAGAGATCAATTTGTTTCATAAACAACCAAGCTTTAACATGATTTTTGAGCTCGTTCAAGTCAAAGTCAAGCTCAATTAATCAACTGCTATGTGGCTCTCTCCATCTCTAGTACATATTTCATTCACATCACTACACTTGGATTTTGTGTATTTTTGAACCACCACTTCACCTGGATTACCGACACCTTTTTTGGTTATTTTCGGATTAGCGACACCTTACTACGTCGTATCAAGGTTCATCTCTTATCCAAACATTATCAATCTCTTTAATTGCGGCTCTTATTGATTTCCACTCATTCCTTTCTCCAAAATCCTCCTTCCAAGCTTGCCTTCTTCCTCAGTTCTTCTCCTCCTCCCACACAAGTTTTGATAAGTTTCAGCAATGAATGATCTGAATTACGCGCCCCAAGAGCCGGAGATGTGGCCGGTGTTGGGCCCGAAGTGCCTGATGAGCCCCTAATATTGTACATATCCGGGCTCATCTAGCTCATTTAGATCACACACACGTGCGTTTTAGTGCTTGATATGATTGATGTTGCGCAAAGTGTGTTTTTTGTAGTTTCAGGTAAAACCATGGAATAAAGCGCATTTGAAGCGCTCCGGGGTGAATCCCAAGGATCCGAGGGCTACATGTCCCATGTCATTCCATCACCAAAGGTGGATCGATCCAACCTTGCAAAAAGCTAAACAAAGGGTTGTGGATCGATCCACCTTTGATGGTGGATCGATCCACCTTATGGACGGGGGAATTTTGGCCTAGGTGGATCGATCCACCACCAATGGTGGATCGATCCACTTGCCCCAGTAGGCCTTTTTGAAGCACCTTTATTACTTGCCACTTATGGAAACTTCCACCTTTTTAGGATGTTTTGAGAGAGAGAAAGACCATCTTTGTATATATCTCTCCCCTCTCTTTCTCTCCTTTTTCTCTTCACTTTATGCTTTAGTCTATTTTTAGCCTAGTTTGCTCTCTTCTCTCTCCTCCATTGTTGGGGAGAGTTTGAAGCTTGCATTTCCTTAAGAACTCAAGTAAGTTTAGCTTGTCCTTTAATTTCT
>JAXBDA010006371.1:0-21024 GCA_036023075.1 Gaultheria prostrata
GACCTCTTGACCCCCTTTTTAAGTGGTGATTTAATCTAAGCCGTTCCTCTCCTTCAACTAGATCCGACGGCTGTGGGCTACCGCCCTTACATAGTTATGTAAGGGCGCCCCTACCTGATCCGGACTGTATATATATATATATATATTCAACAAGAATTGTAAGAGCTCCTAGTGGAGTAGTGGTGAGGTATGGTGTTTGGAACCATGAGGAGGTTCTAGTCCCACAGCCTTTAGAGCAGAACTTGTTTTTACATGTTGAAGTAAATTGATCTCAAAAAATGATTATTAAAAGGGTCGAACATGTGACCTAAAGAGTAAAACTCAAAGACCTTACCCACTGAGCTACTGACGCGTTTTGTGTGAAGTAGTTGATGTACATAATATTTAATATATCACAGATTTTCGGGGCCTTATTACTGGGTCAAAAATTGGGGGCCCTAAGCAATTGCTTGATGAGTTTCACCTCAAGGCCAGCCTTGTTTAAGTCAGTTTGTGGAATGAGATGATTATATGCATAAAGGTAGAGTAGAAATTTCATGGAACCACCGTGGTTAGCCATATAGTATATGATGTGGTGCTTTTCCCCATCAAAAAAGATTAGTTTCTTGCTTGCACACAACATAAAAATTGACACTGTGACGTGGTTGTTAGTGCGGGTATATGTGTGTCAGATTTCACTAGATTTTTCCCTCAAAATATTGCTTCTCATAATCCATATAAATATACCTGGCCAACAAATTTATATAAATTAGTAAATAGAAGCAATAGCAATACAACAAATATAAAAAGATAATATTTCTTACAATTGTAGCCCTCGAAGTTTATGAATCAACGAATTATGTTGTCAAAGGCTTTGACAATTCTGCCTCCCCACCTCTTGGGTGAGGTCATCCATGCATCAGCATCATGACATACTAACATCTTCCCAAATAGGTGGATGACATGTATATTGGTGAGTTGATTTTTGGATCTACATGTGTGTGTCAAGACCCTGTTGGTTGGGTTTTTAAAACCGGTTTTTGAAAACCTACACTTGTTCGGTTTCCCCAAATGGTTCCCAAAGTTATTAGAAAAACACCCACATGCAATACTTTGAAAACCAATTTTGAGGTCTTTTTTCAAAAAGGGTTTTTGAAAACTGGGTTTGGAAACCCATCCGCTACACGGTCAACTCACGCACCTCAACGAAAATAAAAGATCAATTATATTGTCCACTAAAGGAAATTCTATTTAAAACTAGAACAAATCTATGTACCAGTTGACTCTAATAAAGTTGAGAACACCTCCAGAGAGTACAAATTCGTAAATCTCAAGTCTTGACCCCTGAAACTTCAACGTGACTATTTTAGAACCCCGGTTGCTGATCTCCAATTCAACTAGGAAAAAATTCTTGATTATTAAAAAAGCAAAAATTCTTGAACAAAGACGAAGGTCATCGCTGATGTGACAATAGTATAAACTACTCCTTAATTCGTCCTTTCCAAAATAAACTTTCAACCTAATTTTGTACTCTCTCCATCCCAAATTGATAATCTACTACGAAATTACGTGTAATTTTTAAACTAAAAAATAATGTATTTATCGAAATAATTTTTTTAATTTTTTTTACACCATATAATAGTTCTCAATGAGATCTATCAAACAAGACCCATAACACATTTTTCGAGGTTACATTAAAAGATATAAATCGTTGAAAATGACACGCAATCCCAAAAGGGACTATCATTTTGGGACGAGGGAGTAATTTATTTCTCTTCGCATATTTCTAACCAATATTTCTCTTCGCACTCTACTTTGCAATTTATTCAAGCCCGAAATGTCATCGCAATCTATAAACTTTCAACCTAATTTTGTAGTGCACAAACTTGGAGTCGGAAACCATGTAATGCGTCTTTTAATGCATCATTCGAGTCGTCTATTTCCGCAATCGATGGTTTAGATTCACAAAAGCAATCTTATCGGTAAGAGTTAACAACTATATCTAAATCATTAATGCCGAGATGGACATCTCAGATGCACACTATAGGGTGCAGTACAGAATTTGCACTGTAAGATCCCCGGTCCCACAAACTTACCTCCCTCCATAATAAGTCATGGCCTGAGGCTGAGTTGTCGCAACACAACCACCGCCAGCGGAACATATATTAGGGGGTGTTCCACTAAAGGTATTTTAAAAATAAATTCACTTTTCACAATTTTTTATGTGATGTATTTTGAGATATTAATTTTTAAAATTAACTGTTTTTTTGTTAGTATTGGAAGGAGGCTTTACAGTTTACAGTTCGATAACAAAGGGAGAGATTTTTAATTGGACAGTTGGCTCTCATCCTTGTCAAGCTCACCTCAATCATGGATTGTCCAACACAAGTGGATTGATCCACCAGCTAATTACTAGGGTTCCATTAAGTCAGTTTTTAGAAATAAAACAATTTTAAAAAAAATCAAGATATGTTATTCTCTCACAATACATCACATAAAAAACCGTAAAAAAATCAATTTTAAAATAAAACGGTTTCGTGAAACACCCCCTAAATTTGTAATTTCAACCAAAAAACGAACACTAAAAGCATTGAATAAAATATTCATCAGATAGTGTCATTTTTTCTTTATGTTTTTCCTATTTCATTTTTCTTTCAGTCTTTGTACACGGTATCTCATCTTAAGAAATGAATTAATTAGTAAGCTTAAGTGCATGAATTTTTTGATTTTCTACACTTTTACGCATTATACACTTTTCAAACATTTCAATATATTTTTTAAATCTCAACAACTGTCCAATAGACTAATTTTCCTTTTAATTTAGGCAATACTATGCACATGTGATTTGAAGATAGACCCGCAATTTGATTTATAATAACCCAATCTTTTACTAATCGCGAGCCTAGTCGAGCCGAATACTGTCATAAAAAATAATTAAGTTTATAGTACTTTTAAAAGTTTATTTATGGACAAGTTATAAAATTTTATTATGTACATGCAAAAGTTTATACATGTACAAGGTTATATGTGAAATTCTTATGCAATATACATTTATATTTCAGTTCGCAGGGCTAGTCGAGCCGAATACTGTCGGATTCTATCACGACCCAACCCGGATACATGACCGGCCAGTGAAAAGAAGTCACCGAAGGCCATCTTTATTACATTGTAATTCTTTAAGTTCTTTATCATAAAAATGCGGAAGCGTTATACTTTAAAAAAAAACTTCAAAAACTTCATTATACAACTTCAGGCTGACATAAGTGATAATGCAATATTTGTCCGTAGACTTATATTACAAACTCATGGGCACTATTATAGGCCGCGCCAAATACGAATTGTTTTACAAACTTTACAATACAGAAAATAAAAACAGCAACGTCAAGAGTAGGTAAGGCTAAAGAAGCTAGCCCATTATTTATCCACGACCTGAAATGTTTCATATAAGAACACAAAACATTTCAGAGAGAATTACCATATACTAAGTTTTCATAATTCATGATACAAAAATCATTTTATGCATTTCATTCATTTTTTAAAAATAGAACGGGGGGAGAATAGAAGAAAGGGGGGAGAACAAAAGTATCTCTTAACATCTTTCATGAACGAAACACCGGCAATGTTTGGGTAGCTAGCCCAAGATTGCAGGAAATGATATCAAGTCCCTAGAATACCTGACAATATTCCTCTATAAATGGCCAACTCAACGTCCAGTTGTTTCAATACCATAAGCACAATAATTTCCTTTTCTTTTAAGGAATCTCATGCTTTAACTGGTTCTCTTTAAGCAATTTAATCACAATTAAATATCCAATACCTCATTTATCGAAAGTAATTCCATTTCAATTAAAAGTGACGCTTCCTTGCAAGCCGTCCAATTTTAATAAATTATCATGGGAGGTTTCAATGCTTTTAAACAAATAATCACGTATGTAGCATTATTAAACCATAATTATGTAAACAAAGTATATTCGTAATTCTCACCTTTGTAGCGTGAACTGTGAATTACTACCCATGCAAATTTTAATAGCTGACATCGGAACCAACTCAAGTCCTGTAATTATTCAGCCGTTAACGCACTTTTTAATCGAGTCACAAGTAGAAGAGGAGAAGGCTGTTGAAAAATGGTAAGGGTGGTGTATGTGGGACTATACTGGAGAAGGAAGAAGTTTAGAAGATAACTTTACTTTAGAAAATGTGGGAGAGAGGAAGAATTTCGTGGAAAGAAGAAGAGGGGAAGTGAGACATATAAACAAGGTAAAAGGATAAAGAAATATGAGAGGGTCAACCCATTAATGGCAAGGCTTTTCTCAACTGCATTATTGCCTCAGCAAATAATGCCACCGAAATGGCCAAATAAAATCCCACCGATAGGGTTGAGCCGATCCTTGTTTGGCCACGCTGTCCGGGCCTTGTTCTTAGAAATAATTTCAAAAATTCGCCGTTAACTGAAAAATTAAGATTGACTGCAGCAAGAAAATTCTAATAAAAAATTAGGTACTGAAACACGAGAGTTGTTTTTGATTCTTTTATAGACTGTCGGTTGCGACAACTTCAACGTGAGCTATACAAGAAACATTAATGCTACGCTTACACCTTCTGAGTTACACCCTACTCGGATGTCTAACGTGTGTCCCCTCTCTCTCCCTGACTTTCTCTCTCTCCTACACGTGTCAGACATCCGGATATGGTGTAACCTAGGGGTGCACACAGGCCCGGTGGCCCGTCCAACCCAGCTCAATTTTTTTAGGGTTTGGGATATAAATATATGCCAATAGGGTTGGGCCGGGTTCATATTTTAAGCCCGATTAGATAATGGGATGGGTTTGGGAACATCCTCAAGCCCCAGCCTGGCCCGACCCGAATATAAGATTATTATTTTTAATAGAATATATATGTATACAATATTCCCACAGAAAATAAGAAGTCTGCTGCTCTGGTGCTTAGGGTTATTCTCTTTCTTTTTTTCCTCTTAAACTACTTGTCTTAAACATAACTCATGGTTTATTACTTTTTTTTTGTTCTCTATAAGAAATGTTGTGAAGAAGTAACAAGAGAGAGACCAGAGTAATTTTTTTGCATGTCAAGTTTTATAAATATTAGAGAGTTCCACTTTTTAAACACTTTTATTGCCTTTTGAGAGACAATTTAATTATTAGAACCATAATATTTGAAGGGTTTGTTTTTAATAGTATTGTCAGAACATAAAAACATTAAGTATTCCCGGTTGTGAAATCTAATTTGTGATCGTTTGTAGTTGATTTATTTATGTTTGTGATATCATGCTTTAGAAAAATAAATGGGCTTGTTGGGCGGGTATGAGAAATAAACCTTTAATTGGACTGGGTTAAAGAATATAAAATGAAGCCCGATCTTTAATGGACCGGGCTTGGGCATGTACAAGTCTTATTAGTATCTAGTATAAGTCCGGCCCGGCCCGGCCCAAAGTATATGCACCACTCGTGTAACCCAAAGGATATAAACGTGGCATTACTCGGACAAGAAAATTCAATTGGCAAAAAAGTGGTGGGCCATTCTCTCTATGTTGGCAGTCGGCCTTTGCTCATGATAAGCAATAAAGAGACAAAAAAAACAACCCTATGTTGACATTTTTAGGTGGCTCCATGTCCATCCACCGCGTACTAAAAATTGAATGAGTGATATCTGAAGCTTATTGATCTTTTCGGATAAATCTTATTAGCCTCACCAAAAAACACACACTAAATTTAATCTCAAAAATATCTTTAATAAATTAGCAAGTTATTTTTTAAAAAATTCAAAAAATCAGAACTTCACTATATTAAACTATTCTTTCTTTATACTCTAAAAAGAAAAAAAAGAAAAGAAACACTACTCTAACTAAATACAAAAGTGATTCCCAAGACCCCACCTTATCACTTTGGTGTGTGAACAATGCCTTGATAAAATCGGTGCGATACTATAGCAAAGGCTACAACTTTTGCAAATTGATGAATTGCTTGTTGAGACTGATTTTTGTGGGATTTTATTGCCTTTCACTCATCAAAATAGCCATTAGGGGAATTTGGTGCCCCTATGATGATGCTCTTATGTAATTGTGTTATTTTCAAGGGGGTTTTGGTTTTTCTGGATTATGATTTTGATTGGACCTCTCCTTTTCTGTTTTTTTGGTTCTTCATTTTGCTGGGTTTTTATTTATTTATTTACTAATCCCTCCGTCCCTTATTAATTATTCACTATTTTATTTTGGATTGTCCCTTAATAAGTGTGTGTTTTTGAAAAGTTAATTCATCATTTTATTTGTCAAAAAATACTAAGTACCCCAAAAAATTATCCCGAAAAATGCATCAACCTTGTCTTTATGTTTGATTGAAAAGTTTCTTGTCCTTCTCTTAAAAAATGTGAAATGTTTTGTATTTTTGGCTAAGTGGCCCTTGTATCAATTTCACTCTAATCAAATGAACCCATAGGGTAGACAATCAAACCATAGACAATCCAATGCTAATGTTCAAACGAAAGTTCAATTTCCAATTTAGAAAAATAAATTACAAAAAAGATACTGTACAAAATAGGGATACGGGACATTCTTGGATTTGATTAGATACAGCAGCCGAGCATGCACAACACTAGGTAACGGGCATGTCTATAGAGGTGAAAATGAGTAGAGCCGAGCTATACCGCGCTTATGTACTAAACAATATGAGCCGTTTAACATTCTACATTGATTCTTGGCTGTGTTATAAAAATGGAATCACAAAAGATCATATGCACAGATTTCTATTTTGTTTCTTGGAATTGTGCCGCTCCTTTTTGTTTTACACAAAGTTTTACAGTATGTTATAACGACCTTTTTAAAGCAATTTTTGGACATTTATGATGTCTTGTTAAAAAACGACTTGTTTTAGGCTAACTCTATATGATTATCAAATTTGAATCCTAATAATTTTATTCATATTCGTACTTAAGATTCCGATTATTTAAATACAGTCCTTGTAGATTAAGACTGTAAATAGGACAGTGGGCTGTGTTTATTATTAGTAGGAGTCTTCCTTCATCACGTCTTGGTTGAAATATTCAACCAAATATAGAATACTAGTATTATTGATGAAGAAAGAGCAAAGTACTTAAGTACGCAATCACATAGTAAAAAATTTGAACCCCGTCTCAACTACTCCCATCATTAGTAGGAGTACTTTTCTACTAACAGTGGGGCCCACCACATGATTTTCTAATGGGGCCACATGATTTTCAAGTCCTTTTCCACATTTCGAATGAGTCCTCTCAACTTGTACAATTGTACATATGAAGGGTTTGTTTGTTTGAGTTTTCGGAATCGGGTTTGAAAAATTTGGCTTTATTCAGTTTTCAACATAGATTTTCAAAGGTTTTGAGAGCTAGGTGAATTTTCAAAGGTTTCGAGAACCACCACCAGATTGGATTTTCAACAAGGGTTCTCCAAAACCCTTTCAAACAAGGTGGAACCGTCTTCTAGGGATTTTCTTTCTTCTCATTTGTCTTTTTCTTAAATTCCACCACGTACTAAAATTGGATCGATGAGTGATATCTGAAATTGATCTTTTCGGATATGAATCTTATGTAATTGTGTTATTTTCAATGGAGTTTTGGTTTTTCTGGATTATGATTTTGATTGGACCTTTCATTTTCTGTTTTCCGGATTAGTGCCCCTACATTTTAAAATTCTAGATAGTTCTTTCCTTATGTCACAATTTCTTTAGAAAAATTATCAATCAATCTCCTTATATTCCATGCATGGGATCCTTCATTCTGTTACTAATTAAGGCCCCGTTTGATAATCATATTAGCCCTTGGAATTGGACTGGCAATCCGATGAGACACTTAATACTTTGTTTGGTACCCAAAAAAGGGTTTTGACTATGAGTCGGAGGAGACTAATAATATGACCCAGAAGAGTTTTTTTACTTTTCCCTCTCAAATATACAAAAAGAATTTAAGAATGATTATTTCGCTCTACATTTGTGGGCTCTTGGTATGTGCCATTTGACATTTGGTCATCCTTGTATGTTAAGTTGCTTCTTTAATTTGTTGAACTTGCTATGATCTTAAATCTGAGCTAAGTGCTACTCCCTTATATATCACCAAGAAATCTTGACGAGCTATTTGTATAAAACATTTATAATCTTTCTCAAACAAAAATACCAACAAAAAACAAAATTGTGAAGAAAAAAAAGACAAAAAACAAACTTACATAAGAAAATAGACAAAAAAAATTAGAATTATTTAGAATGACAAAGAAAAAAGAAAAGAAAAAAGAAGACCATGGGAATCACAATGAACCTGTCTTTGAATATTCTTTGAATATTGTAATGCATACAAACACTTTATTTGAATATTGTAATGCGTAGTAAGGGTAATATGGGCATGGAGGGGCCGACGGCTCTGGTGGTGGGAAATAATTCCCCTGCCTCGGCTCTGGTGGTGGGATTTCCTCCAAGAACAGACCTGCTTCCGTTTTAAGTAGCCATATGACTTGTTTTGCGTCCACAGTGCCCGAAATGGTCACTTGCCATGCTGCATTTGCATGTATTGATGTTGAATGCACCCCTTGGATTGGTTTCAGCAATTTCTTGACTTTCATCAACTTTTCTGGGCAACCTTCGCATCTGCAATTGTTTACCAGCTTCAGAACAAACGTATTGGGAGCAACCTCAACCACAGGCAAGTTCAAGTTCTCCATTGAGGAGCAATTGCCCATGAATTCGCCTGGAGGGAACTTTTCTTAAACCTTCTGTACATAGAAAATTAAACAACAAGTTAGTTTACCAATGGGTACCAAGAAAGAAGAGAAAAAATAGTTTTACACAGTTAATCATTAGCAAAAGTATTGACAAAAGATAAAATTAACTCAGAAAAGCGAGTCGTATCGAAAATTGACAAGAGAGAAAATTTACTAGAATTTCGTAATCATTTCGGCCTGATTTATTTCCCCTAAGTCAGAAGAGAACTTTAACAAAGTGGCAAAACACTATTTTTTTAAGAAGGGAAAACCAATAAGATGGGTACGTATTGTGATCGATCAACTGCGTTTTTGTGAAGAAGCCATGAAAATCTGCACAAAAGCTACAAGGCTTTTGCAGGTGCTGCTGATGGATACCATGAATAAAATGGAAAGAGAAAGAGGACTAATTAACTGGGCTTTTGCCGGTCCCGATCTCTTTATCTCTCTCTCTGAAAAGTGAGAGAGAGAGAGAGAGAGAGAGAGAGAGAGAGAGAGAGAGAATTTTGTCAAAAGGGAATTGCTAAGCTAAGCAATTTTCAGAGACAGAATTGCCTAGCTAATTTGCTTAGCCATGTTAAGCCAAAATGGTGTTCTAAAAGCAAAGATTCAACTGAGAAGTGATTTAACCAATTACAAGCAGTGGAATAATATAAATCCATAAAGCAAATTAAATTAGATGCTCGATCATAAAGTTTTAACAGCTAGAAAGGGTACAAAAATTCGAAATATGGAAATTGTCTGACATGGGTGAACAAATTAATTGGAGTAACTAAAGGAAAATTATGCTCTCACTAAGTTTAGAGAAGCTGGAAACTTACTGAAAGCTAAGCAGCTCTTCTAGTTCCTCGCAGATGAAAAACAGTTCTCAGATTAAAAGGACTTGAGACTTGTGATGTGAAAAATGGGTAAGGGAGGGGGTGGTATATATATAGATTTGAGTAAGATGGAGAGAAGGGAAAATGGCTTGTGATGTACCAAATTTTGATTTTTTAATATATAAAACTTTTTGATTGACGATCAAAATGAGCTAAAACTAAGGGGGTATTCCACTAAGCCAGTTTATTAATTTTTTCATTTTTCACGATTTTTTATGTGATGTATTATGAGAAAGCGACTGCCTCAATTATAAAAATAAGCTACTCCCTCCGTCTCAATTTGTTGGTCCCTTTTCACTATTTAGGATCTCTTAAAAAATCGTCTATATTTTCTAATTTATAATATTTTTTATATCCAATATGAATCTTGTTTGATATATTTCAATTAGTTTTATTATACAAAATTTTTAAAATCCTATTAAACTTTATAGATTGTGAAATATAGATAATTGTTTGAGTGACACGACCGTCCAAAAAAATCCAGCAAATTGGGACGGAGGGAGTAATTTTTTACAGTAGTTTTTTTGAGTTAGTGAAATATGGTCTGAAACTCCACCACTGGCATACTCCATTCTTTGCATGTACTTCGAGCTTCATTTGGATTGGGCCCTGTATACCGCCTTCCGAGTAAGCGTTCTTTCCGCGTGGCTTTTACAATTGTAGTTGATTGAATTGGTGTGGGTCCCATCACTTTGTGATATCATACTTATTAAAAAGTACATTGTATACATCACATTGTGATAAGCATGACATCATTTTACGACGGAACCCACACATTTCAACGAATAGGAGAGAGGGTTTTATTGACCCTCTGCTAATGAGTGTCAACAAAATTGTACTCCCTTCCAACTCTGTGCTTTATACAAACAAAATATTGCGCATGAAAATTTAATGGGATTTTCTAGTGTCCGTCCTTAGGGCGGACACTAATCATGTACTTTTTCCTTTTCTTTTTTCTCGCAAAAGCTAACAAAGTTATGAACCAAAAAAAAAAAAGCTAACAAAGCAGATTCTAATAAATCCCATTAGGGAACTGTGCATAGTTACTTTTGTTTTGAAAGGGCCAAGTCTTGTCTCCTCTCTCTCTTCCATCCCTTCTGAATCTCTCTCTCTCCCCTACATTTTATTTTTTTCAAATTACAAATGTTTATAACTTTTATTTTTTATATCCAAAATTAAAAAAAATTATACATTTAAAATCTACTCGACGACATCTATCAAACAAGACCAATATTGAATACGTAATTGTGTGTATAAAAATAATTTTGTTTGGATATAGGCTCTTTTTTGCGCTTTTTTTTTAATTTTGGATATAAAACAATAAAAGTTATAAACATTTATAATTTGAAAAAATTAAAATGTAAGAGTATGTAAAAAGTATGGAGAGAGAGAGACTGGAAAGGACAGGGGACAGAGGACAGAGAGGGTGTCGGAGAGGAGTGCGTGTCCTACACTACCTGCACTACTGTCAGCCCAAAGGGCTGACATTAGATTTTGTCAAATTTAATAAGGAATAAATTCTTGAACAACGACCGACGTCATCTCTTACGTCTACAGTAGCATAAAGTTCTCCTTCGTCCTTTCCAAAATAATAGTCGGGTTTGAAAAATGATACAGTAAGAGTTAAAAATATTGATCTTACAATTTTTTTAAAGAAAAAGTTAAAAAAAATTTATGATTTGAAGGAGCTCATTGATATGTAGTGAATTGCTAAAAATTATTTGAATTTTTCTTTAAACAATGTATTATTTTTAAACTTCTTATTTTGTGAACCGATCTATCATTTTGGGACCGAAGAAATATAAGCCACGAGTATTATTTTACTGGTCATCGCCCTTTGGCCTCCTTGAATATTCTATTTTGTTTGTTGTGTCTTCAATTCATTGCGTAGCTCCCTCTCTTGTGCAATGAAAATTTATTTTCTTTTTATGTATTTGGTGAAAATGAATTTTTTTTCAAAGAATGTTTTCGAAATTTTAATACTATTAATTAAATAATCCTTAAATACAATAAAAAGTCTCGTATGAATTGAAAACTGACAGGAAAATAAACACCTTCGTGTTTTTTTAGCAAGAACATTAAAGGTAATAATCCTTAAATGAGATATACAAGAAAATTCAATTGATTGCGGTTGCTACTTATTTCATATTAATCAAACGCTAAAAAAATATTACAAGTGGTGGCTAGCTTATGCGGTAAAGCACTTAGATGCCCCATACTGTATCTTGGGATCGAGTCCCCTTCCCCCTCCCTATGTAATAGATTAGGAATGACGAATGACAAAAAAAGAAAAGGCTAAAAAGTAGTACATTTTTTTTGGTCTTACAATTTGTATCATTTTCACTATGACCAAACGAACCCGTAAGGTAAACAATCAAACCAACATAGACAATTCAATACTGACGTTCAAACAAAAAATCAATTTCCAGTTCAGAAAAACAAATTATAAAAAAGATACTGTACAAAATAGGGATACTAGACATTCTTGGATTGCTTAGATGCAGGAGCATGCAATAGGTTGCGGCCTGCAGGCCTTTTTTGTAGGAGTGAAAACAAGCAGAGTTGAACCGAATTATACCGTGCTCATTTAGCAAACAAATATCAGCTGTTTAGTGCAGTCTACAATTCCAGGTTATGTTTAAAATGGACACACAAAAAGATAATATGCACAAATTCCTTTTTTGTGACAGCTGCATCAGCTAAGTGCACTCAAGATGATGCAACGATGACTACGTCAGTGGGCTCCGTCAGCCATAATTGAATTCCTATGTGCTTACGCCATCGTCGCTGCCTCGTTTGCCAATTGGGACACTTCACAATAAAAAAAGCTAAGTGTACGCACACTCCTACGCACAACGTACGGAGAGGGGAGTGTATCTAAATTGTCCAAAAGTATATCCGACATTTTAGATTTTAAATAAATTATTCGCCCAAATAGTTTAAACTATTCGCCCAAATAGTTTTTATTTTAAATTTGAAATATTAATTTCGGAGATGGACGGTTAAGATGATCTGCGTGCATATGACGTACGCGAGTGTGCCTACCCACTACCCATAGCCGTGTTGCTTCACAATATCCCAATAACAAAATAAAAATTCTAAAATTAGCTAACTAGACTGTCGTTAAAGTTTAAAAAATATATTAAAATCTGTGAAAAGTGTACAAGAACATGTAAAAGTATACTGCAGTGTATTTTTTTGTTTTCTTCTTATATTATTGTCAGTCCAGTGGGTTGTCAATAAAAGTATCTTAATATCAAAAGACATGTATCTCCATAGCAGAAACTATGCGCACAGATTGCTTTGTGGAGCTCACTTAGGGGATAACCCAATCAATTTGAGCCCTTCATTAATTTCAAATTATATTTTCGAGTGACCTCATAAAGAATCAGCTCAATCAGATAACTCTAAGTGCTTGATCCAATCTTCTAGTTTCTGATAACTCTAAACACTGAATGAAAAATAAAATGTTTTGTATCAAAAAAGTCTTTAGTGCTAAAAAATAAAATAAAAAAAAGCTCGCTGATTTATCCATTACAGACAGCCCTCATATGAATGAAAAGAGAGGGGTGACCTGTTAAAATGTTAATGTCTTGTTGTAATTTTGTATTTGGGCTTAAGTGTAATGTATGTAATTGGGCCATAAAATGTTAGTGTGTAATTGGGCTAATTATGTTGTTCTTAATTAGGCCCCCAAATTGGAATGTTCTAGTTTAGGTCCAAGTCCAAGTTTGCAAGTATAAATATGCTTGTAGAATGAATAAAAAATCTCAGTTGGAGACTTCCCCATATTCCCCTGTTCTCTCGTGTTCCACCGAAACCCATTTCGGCAATTGATTGATTTGCAGTCAAGGCTAAACCAAGGCCAACATGACCATCTTGTTTCTAAGAGACATTTAATTCGTTGTCATTGTTTATAGTATGCTCTCAGTTAGTCCATACGGGGCTTTGCCCCTGCTAGTGGACAACGGGATTGGTCCCGGATTAGTTAAGGCCATTGCTTCCTTTTGGTATAGCTGCCTGCTATGCTGTATAGATTTGTAGATTGCGTGAAGGTTTGGGCAAAGCAACCTGTAATGCTGCTGAATATAGAGCCTTGATTCTAGGGATGAAATATGCACTCATGAAAGGGCCGTGTTCTGGGGGACTCCAAGCTCGTTTGTATGCAGGTTCATATTTGAATTCAATATTTTTTGTATTATCTTTTGTTTCTTTACTTGCTTTGAAATAACTCTGTTGTTGATTTATTGCTGATACCTTCCCTTTACTGATCTAGAACTGCCTATATAAATTTTCACCTGGAGACTAAGTGTTCACTTGATAAGAATTTTAAGTTCACATGATAGGCGACAGGCGTGAGTTGAATGACAAATATTAGGATGAGCAGATAAATTTTGACACAAAACGTACACCACCTTGTGTGGAACCCATTTTGGAGTCCCACGCAAATGATCAGAGCTATTCAATTTGCCGCTTGTCTTGCTGGTAAGATGTTCACTTTATGTATTTATCAAAGCTGCTGCTTTCTTGTTCAATTCAATTAATTCAGCAATGTTAACAAGATTCCACTTTCGCCGCAGATGGTCAAATAGAGGAGATAGATGAGCAGTAAACAAATGGAAGAAACAATCACAGTACAGAAGACATGGACATAATCGTCTATCATTGTTTTGTGAACTCAATGTTCATTCCAATGAAGGTGAACTATTTGTCAGGTTCAACCATTTTGGAATACTCTTATTTACAAGGTTTGGAGGTTGGAGATGTAGTTTTTCGCACTCGGGTTTGCTGGAACCAGTGAAATAGGTTTTGATTTTGGTTTCAATTTCTATTTTCTGTAGTACATGCAAACTCAAAATATACCCCGACAAATCGGGTACGCCGTTGCGAAAACTTATGAAGAAGTTCTTTTACTTTTTCCCCTTAAGTATACAAACAGAATTTATGATGATATTTTCAGTCTGCATTTGTGGGCTCTTGGTATATGCCATTTGACATTTGGTCATCCTTGTATGTTAAGTTGCTTCTTTAATTTGTTGAACTTGCTATGATCGTAAATCTGAGCTAAAATTGCTATTATCACCAAGAAATCTTTACAAACTATTTGTATAAAACATTTACTCTGTATATTCTCTCTCAAAAAAAAAAAAAATACAGACAAAAAACAAACTTATAAAAAAATATAGACAAAAAAAATGACCCTGTGACCATGGAGGAGCCGATGGTTCATAACCAGCCAACCAGCCCTGGTGGTGGGTAATAATTCCCCTGCCATGGGGTCTCCGGCTTCAGAGGAAGGCCACCACTTGCATTATCATAATGAGAATAGTAAGACTTGTGCAAATGACCCTGTGATTTTGGACCGCAGTCACGATCATCATCATCCACGACAATCTTTTTGTACGTATCGCTTTTGAGGCTCATCCCATCTTTGTTTTTCCAGCGAATGTCGCCTTCAAGGTAATTTCCAATTCTTTCAACCCTCCTTCATTATCCGTGATTCGCAGCACTTTTGCTACCAAATTTTCATCTGCATTAATTCATGGTTTTTCTTCATGCTTGGGATTTCCTCCAACAACAACAGATCTGCCTTTATGTTTTTTTCTATTGAGTACCCATTCGACCTCTTGTGGGTGCCCGAAATGGTCACTTGCCATGTATTTGCATCTATTGATGTTGAATGGACCCCATGGATTTTTTGCACCAATTCCTTGACTTTTCAGTAGAATTTCGGCCTGATTTATTTCCTGGACTAGTTCTGTGAAATAAAATTCCAATAAGTGCTTTTTTAGGTAATTTACGGTTGGTTATACATTGAAAAATACATTTTCAACGATCAATTTTTTATTTCCACAAAAGTTGAAGTACGTGGACAGTATTCGCAAAAGTTTGTATTATTAAAAAATCGAAACGAATTGCACATGTACCGTATCCAAAAAGCAATGGCTCCTTTTTTATTCTCCCAAAACGAATTGCACATGTTTTTATTCTCCCAAATCTTTGTGAATACCATACATCCTCAACATGTGAAATTTATTCGGCAGGATGAGCCCATTAATTCATAAAATTGGTTCTTGGAAAGCTAGTAAGACTGGCAGAAGATCAAAAAGTATTACCATGTGCTACTTTGTGTTTTAATTGAGTATCATTGAAGTGACAATTATCGGCCAGAATTCTATGATTTGATGATTCTACTACAAATATTAAAAAGTTATTTTGTAAATTCACGAAAATTCTTTGTTCTTATGAATAATTAATACTATTACTATAGTTTCTAAAAAGCACATGATTCAGCTGAAAAGTGATTATGAAAACAACCAATTGCAAGCAGTACAATAATATCCATACAGAAATCAGCTATATATGAACATCAAATTAACACCTAGAAAGGGTACAAAATTCCTAAATACGAAAATTGTCGAACATGGATTAGCAAATTAATTAACTAAATATGATACTCATAAAGTTTAGAGAAAATGGAAACTTACTGCAGCAAAAGTTGCTCTTAGATCTTGTAGCTCTCAGATAAAAAAGATTTGTGTAGTAACAGAAAGGGCAAGGGGAGTCTATATAGACAGAGAGAGGGGGGGGGGGGGGAGGGAAGGGATACACGAGTTTCCTCAAAGAATCAACGACAAATAATACACGGTAAGCTCACGCGCCTCGACTAAAGTGGGAAACCAATCTCACCGTCTACTAAAAGAGACCTCATTTAGAACTAGAACAAAGCTCTATATGAACTTGCTTTCAAAAGAGTTAAGAGAACCCGATACCTTAGGAGGGTGCAAACGCCATAAGTTTCAGGTCTTGACCACCAGACCAACCCCTGAGTTGCTCGAAAACTAATCGTACCTGTTAAGGAATAACCAGCTAAACCTTTTTGTGAAATCGAATATAATTTCCTGTTCATTTTTAAGGGCAAAGATCATTAACTTCCACGAAAGTTACCTAAAAAAACACCTTCCACGAAAGTTGGTTGAATTTTTTTTCTCTGCAAGCAACATTCGTTTGACTTATACACAGTCAGTAAATTAACGAATTTGGTGCTAGATTATATTGTACAAAATAGGAATACGGGACATTCTTGAATTGATTAGATGCAAATGGGCAGGCATGCACTAGGTCGCGCGCGGGCTTGTCTGTGGCCGGTTCGCTAGTTTTTTGTTAGGTGTTAGCAGAATGAGGGTTAGAATTGTCTTCATACCACTATCTATGGAGCCAACGGGCAAATATTTGTTGTTGAATAACACATTTGTGAATGCAATTTCGGATGTTTCCTGGTTTGATGCAGTTTTCTTTTGTTTTTGGATTTGTCTCATCCATTGTCTCATGTCTTTTTTTTTTTTTTGGGGTGGGGGGGGGGGGCAAATTGTGTCTTATGGCTTGAGGTACAACATCTAAGGGTTTATGCTGGTTTGAGGCAAATTGAATTTCTCAAATTTTGCATAATGTTGTGTACCATACGTTTCGTTCTTTTATTGCACAAATATCTTTGCAGATTTTGGTAGAATTATTTTTGGTTTTTACACTTTCGTTTCATTACTTTGTATCCGGCTCAATTAAAATCAAGGCAAAGGCTCGTATGGATTGTTCCCACAATGTTATTAGCACCCCAGTTCCTAGAAGAAGTTTAAAACTTGAGACGTAGGAGGAAGTAAGCTCATAAGACTCTCGCCAAGCCGACCTCTTGGGTTTGTCATTCTTGTAAACATTGGCAACTAACAGTGGAATATTTTTACTAATCTAAAAGCTCATATTCAAATTTTGTATACGGTACTCTAAAACCAGTTTTGCTTACAATAGACGGACCCCACTACTTTTGTTGGTGATCTAGGGTGTCTTAGGTCAGTTTGCGCAGTTCAGACTTATCTCTACAGCTCCTCCCACAGTTCTTTCATAGCGTGAGAATGAGATGATTCCAAGAATTACTGACAAAGATAATCAAACCGGAGACTTTAAGGATGAGACAAACACTTGAATACCTAAATGTCAAGCAAAAATACAAAGTTTATTCATATATACAGACTTTAGAAGGCGACACTTGTAATCTTTCTCAAACAAAAATACAGTCAAAACAAACTTATAGTAAAAAAATACAGACAAAAAACAAAGGACAAACTTAGAGCATCTCCCACCAGTCTTTAAACCTCCAAAATGAAGAATAAAAGTGACATGTCAAGGGGAGATTTTATAATTTATGCCCCCATCTTCTTAAAAAAATTGTACTTTTTGGAGGGACCCATCTTCCTTTTTGTCACATCCATTTTTCAAATTTGAAGAACCAAAACAAATTTCAAGAACCAATTCTCCAAAAATGAGGATGAGTCCCTTTAAACAGTTCAACTTTTTGAGCAAAAGAGGCCATAAATTACAAAATCTCCGTTGATATGTCACTTCTAATACTTATTTTGGAGGAAAGAGCATGGGTGGAGATGCAAAAAATTCTGACAAAAAACTCAGAGAGCCCACAAACACACTAGAAAAAAAGACCATGGGGTTCGCAATGTGTTGCAGCTGCTTGAACTTGTATCACGATGACCATTCGTAAGGGTACCCATATGACCATGGAGGAGCCGATGGTGGGGAATAATTCCCCTGCCACGGGGTCTCCGGCGTTAGAGGAGGGCAACCACTTGGTGCTGGGCCTACTGGCGGCGGGAGGTAATTCCCATAATGAGAATAGTTAGAATCATGACCCTGCGATGTTGGACTGCTGTCATGATGACGAGAATAGTAAGAGTTGTGAACATGCCCCTCGGATTTTGGACTGTAGTCATGATTGTCATCAACGTCAATCTTTTCGTGGCTATCACTTTTAGGGCTCATTCCATATTTGTTTTTCCCATTGAATTTTGCCTTCAAGGTAATTTCCAATTCTTTCAAATCCCCTTCGTTATCCGCGATTTCCAGCACTTTTGCCACCAAATTTTGGCCATAGAATTCTTGATCAACTGGCAGTGACAGAGTCTTCCTATGCATTTCGTGATTTTTCTTCATGCTTGGGATTTCCTCCAACGACAGACGTGCTTTCTTTTTAAGTACCCATATGACCTCTTGTGGATCCACAGTGCCCGAAATGGTCACCAGCCATGTCTTTGCATCTATTGATGTTGAATGTACCCCATGGATTTTTTGCACCAATTCCTCGACTTTCATCAGGTTTCCTTCACAACCTTGGCATTTGCAATCGTTTATGAGCTTGAGAACAAACGTATGTGGAGCAACCACAGCCGCATGGTAGTTCTCCATTGAGAAGCAATTGCCCATGAAATGGTCTGGAGGGATCTTTTCTTCTGTACATATATAGATAATAAGAAGTTAATACTAATATGTTTACCAATACCATGGCTAAGAGGAGATAATTAACATGGGTGAGCAAATTAATTAACTAATACTAGCATGCTTATAGAGTTTACAGAAGCTGGAAATTAATGAACTGAAGACCTAATTTGTCAATTGATAAAATCTTTATAAAATCAAGATTTGATAAAGAGAAAGAAGTTTCATAAAATCTACTTAATTTTTTTGAAAACTAGGCCTAAATATGATGCTCATAGAGTTTAGAAGCTACAAACTTACAGTAGCTTTGAGTGAGATCAAAAAGTTCGTGTGTTGTGGAGAAAAGTGCCAGAGGGGATGATATATATATATATAGAGAAGAGAAAATCTTATTTACTGCTGCTCTGTAAATAAGATTTGGCAAAAGCTACAAACCAGAGGCAGAGCCGGGTGGTCAGCGTTGATGTGGTCAGCGTTGATGTTCACGCGCTTAGTAAGGAGAGTGTTGGCTGTGACTTCCAATGCAACAAACAGTCCCTTTCTCAGAAAAGGACAGGGCCTAGCTAGTCTTTCTTTTTAACTTTATTTATCTTTGACAATGTAAACGACTACAAGTACGGTACCCACTTCAAATAGGTATAATCGGTAAAGTAAAAAATAAAAATGAAAAATTATTCTTTTCACTTTTAGGATAAACTTAAGGGTACAGAAAAAGGTGCACAGATCTGTCCGGGGATCCACTTGTGGGTCCCACACGAAAAATCTCAACCGTTGATTCATCTCAGAATAATTTTTCAAGGGACCCCGTGAGAAATCACCTCAATCCGACGTCCGTAAGTGGTTGATCTAAAACTCACTCCTTTGAATTGGTAAGTAATCATATGTCCAATATGGATATTGTGAGGGGATGAGTTGTCTCGAAAAGCGCAACAAATTGGTTTTTGACTTTTTGAGTTAGTGAAACGGGGCCTTGTACGTGACATAAATCTATTCTACAAGACTACAATAGTTTGTTAGAGTATCCTTATCTAACACACACAAAAAAAACACCAAATTTAACCTCAAAAATACCTTTTATAATTTAACAAGTCACTTTTCACAAAATCAGACTCTCTATTCAAACTTTAGCAAGTCACTTTATAAAAAAACTCACAAAATCAGACTCTCTATTCAAACTTTTAATCTTCCCTCCCTCTCATCTTTTGGTACGTGAACAGTGCCTACCTAAATTTGGGGGTTACTATAGCAAAGTTATAAAATGTACATTAACAAATTAGAGAGGCATTTGAGGAGCCAGATTTTTAAGGTTTTTGGAGACTTTGCTCCCTATTTTAACCCAAAAGTTAAAGTAGAGAGTCACATAAGGATGCTCTTAGAGAATGGCCGGAGTGAATACGCATAAAAAGTTGTGATTGTCCTTTCGCAGAAATGGCACAAATAGCAATGAACCATTGCGAAAGGTGGAGCAATGAACCGTTGAAAAGGATAGGGGTACGACTTTGATTTGATAGCAAAAAGGATTCTTTATGTCTTGTCCAAAACCACCCATTGGGTGATATCTAGCAAAACCCCATAAGATTTTTGCAGCACCCAATGATTTTTCTCCAGCTCAGACAAATAGACCCTAGAACTCTAGGGGGTAAAGATGCAAATCATTACTCCCTCCGTCCGGATTTGTTGGTCCATAAACATACTTTTTCAAGTCCGAAAATATTTGTCAATTTGCAAAAATTAAAGGGTAAAGTATGGAGAAAGTACACAAAAAATAATGAAAAAAAATTTAGAATCCCCAAAATGGACCAATAAATCCGGACGAATGGAGTACTACCTTGTTTGCTCTTATATGTAAATGACATGCCGATTGCATGAGCAAGGTGGAGATTGACAGATTGAATGCTCAGCTCATTAAGGAGTTTGACATAATGGATCTCGGGGAGGGTAAACAGACTTTCGGCATGGAAATTCGGCAAATTTGCTATTCGTAGAGACTTGTACACTGACCCATACACTGATCCTACGTGTATGGGAAATTGGATTCAAAATTTCACCCCAAATTTGGGGCCTAAAATGTGCGGGAATTTGGACCCCAAATCACAACCCATAATTTACTCTCCACCATTCCGTCTGTCTCTCTCTCCCCCCTCCCAAATGATC
>JAXBDA010006372.1:0-21018 GCA_036023075.1 Gaultheria prostrata
GCTGGAAAAATTAACAAAAGTAGGCCAAACATCACTATCCAACTCATACAAATATACTGTATGTGGCAGCTGAAGTCAAAAAAACCGGAGCATTTTTTTCTGCTCACCAGAAGAACCATGAAAACATTGTTAGCCACACTGACATAAGGATAACAGAAGCTACAAAAACTTAAAAGAGTTGAAAGAGCTATTCTATCAAAATGTAAAGTTGCATTCTGATGTCCCGTGAACATTCTCCCACAACGGTAGGAGGCTTTTCTCTTTCGGGAATTCTTATGTGTTGACTCCTCCTAACATTGCAGTGCACATTTAACTTGAGTAGGCTGGACACTATTATCAGTTAGTTCTCAGAATATTACAGTGAGGCAATTATTTGGGTGTTGTGGGACTTGGCAATTATATGAATCATGGTGCTGATTTTGACGAACTATTAGAGGTAATTTTACCCAAAGAAATGTAAAAGACTTTGCGAATAACATTAATATATTCGCACGTCAAGGTATGAGGTAGATATGTCCACCCATAGTAAATAAATATATCCGCCAGATAAAATACCTGCAAGTTTTCCCTGTGATGAAGTCTACCAAACCAATCCACAAATTTTTCCACAAGCTCTCAATGGATTCAAAGAAACCATTTATGGTGGTCTTTGGTGGTTTAAAAGGAATCTGTTACAACATTGTAAATTATGAGATTAAGTCAGTGGCATGAATGTGAAAAACTACATGGAAGAATATATACGCATTGGTTCTTTTCCATTAGTTCTAGTTCAGAGACTCACTAACAGCAAAGAGTATCCAGTAGTTAATTAGATTTGTCATCTAGTTCAGACTTCAGAGACTCACTAACACATAACGAGAAGGGGAGGATATTTAGATATAAGTTATTTTCATCGCTGGTGTAAATAAAAGTTTCCTCTTATTGCATTGCATCATGTGACCCGTCATGTGACCACATGATGCAATGCAATCGATTAGGACGAAACTTTTATGTACAGCGGCAGCGGAAATAATTTAATAAGCTCAGAAACGGAAAAAAAAACCCAGCCAGAAAATGCTTATCTCTACTCTATATATGAAGGACTTCATTCACAGAATCTGGATGTTGATAATCCTTCTTTGTTGTTATTATTTAGAATCTAGATGGTGATGAAATCAGTTTAGTTGAGGAATTTGTTTTTTAGAATAAGTCAATGAATCTCTTTTTTAGAATAAGTTGAAAATCCGTGGATAAAACCGGAACCGATCTGTGACTCACGGATTGGATTGAAATCGGACCGTGAGACTTTTGGTCTGGACACAGATTGCATTTTTAAAAAATCGTGACTCGAGGATTAGGATTGGATTCATACGAATACGATCTGATCCGGACCGTGTACACTCCTAATGGAGAGATCTCAATAGTATATTGAGTAAATCACTCATCTCACTTAAGCAATGAGATCGAATTCTCACATGGAAGCGATGAATCGTTCTATTCCCAAGTGGTATGGTCATGTATTCCTTAACCTTCCCGCAATCAAGTTTCAAATCCGTCCAGGTGTAGCCTCATTTTGAATCAATAGTCATGTACATTGTCAAATTTGTAAAATCACGAGTCCCACTCTAATACTCCTTCCATCACTTTTTAAGTGTGTTACCTGAGAATTCCAACTATTTTTCTCTCACATCAATATTTACAACTTTTACATCTACTCTCCATTACTTACCCTTATCAATATAATAATTCCCACTAACTTTTTAAAAATAAATCTACTTTCAAGGGCAAAATAGGAATGTACCCACTAACTTTTCAAAACACACTTATTAAGGGACAACTCAAAATGAAAATATACACACTATAAAAGGGACGGAGGGAGTACCATGTAAAAACTTTATAGACAACGCGTTTCGAGTGATTTCTCATTCCATTTCCATTATCAGTAGTATTAGTATTCTTTACAAATGCTTTTCAAAAAAATAAAAGTATCATTAAAAACCATGTGTGCAGCCAACATTACGAAAAGATTCACATGTGCTTAGAGGATAAAAAATACAGTGGCTCTCACAGTACGTCATTAAAAAATGTTCAAATTACATTATTTGGGTTTCTCAAAATTACAGACCAATTTTCGGTCTCATACTATTGTATTATACTCCTCATACGGGAAGAATGATAGTAGCAAAAAAGAGAAACAAACGAACTTATCTAAGTGTATAGGTGTATCATAAAAAAAAACCCTAATTATTCGTCAATTGTCTCGCAAACTGCTATCTGGTTGCATTGGGGGGACCCACTTCAAAAAACAAAACCGCAAGCGCTATTCGGCTGCCTTGGTGGCCTTGTGATTGTTCACGAGTTGCATCTGTACATCTTGAGAAACTGCTGAATGTTCTTTGTATTCCATTGTGAACTCACCCTTACCCTGCAGAATTAACAAGATACATACACATCTTGATTGTAAGTTAAGCAAGATATATAGAATTTTGCATTTGTATGTTGATCTGCTTCACCTGTGTCATCGAACGAAGAGAAGTCGAATACCCGAACATATTATTGAGAGGCACCTGAAAATCCAAGAAATGATTCTTCATAAACTACATGCAATGTAGAAACACATATTTGCAGCTAATCCAAATAACCAACTTCGTTTGGTTGCGTTTCGATTAAAAGTAACAGCACAATTATTGAAAAGTTGATTTCTCACAAGTTTTTGGAAAAGTACCCGTTTTTCTCAAAAACACTACCTCAATGACAACTTCATAGCAAAAAAGGAACATGACACAAAAAGTAAAAATATCATTTTCAGTCAGCGCTAAAGCAGAAATTGCGATGGGAAGCATGATAAATTTTGTGATAAGTAAAGGACATGCAAAATCAGGCATACATGGGCAGTGATTACTGAGTCATCTCCATCCTGGTCATTCCCAACAATCACACCCTTTCTCCTGTTATATAAGAGATGGAAGTTGTAGTTCAGAAAGTAGAAGAATAGATTGAACATATTATTATGGCAAATATACGAATAGACCCACTTGTTAATATCACCGGTCACAGTGCCTTGAAACTCTGTTGGTGCTTTCAGTTCCACTAGCATTATAGGTTCCAAAATAACAGGTCTCGCTGCTGTATAGCACTGTTTCATAAATCGGCAATATTAGAAACCTTGTAAAAGAGGTTAATCCTGACGAGGAAATAAGCCAATAAAAAAAAATGGCGAGGAAATAGATGTAGAACCAACCCCCACCCCTGACCCAAACAAACAGGAAAGAAAAACCTCCACAGTCAAAATGGAACCCAAGAACAAACAAAACGAGAGAGAGAGAGAGTGCGTAAATGGCAGCTAACTTGATTTGGTAAGAAGTACCTGTCTAAATGCGTAAATGGCAGCTAACTTGAATGCAAGTTCACTAGAATCCACGGCATGGGATGCACCATCTGTCAAAGCGATACGAATATTTTCTACTGGATGACCTATTAACGAACCCCTATTCACACAAAAGGATTCATGTTACAGATAACAACTAATCAAACCAATGTAATATGAGTTTGACTAGACACATTCATTTTCTAATAGAGGAGTACAAACAATTGATAGAAGCAGGGGATGATGATAGTGGTAGTTGTTACGGCAACAACGAGGACCAATAAGAACCATACCCATCACCATCATAAAACATGAAAATGGACAATGATGTCCACAGTAAATATAAAAACGAAAATTAAAAAGAGAGAGCGAGAGCGAGAGCGAGAAGAAAAATACACAATGAAATATACAACCTATGATACTGTATTTTCCTTGCAGAAAACTAAGATAGTTTAGTACTTACGAATTGGCAGCTTCCCTAAATCCCTTCTCAATCGCTGGAATAAAATTAGATGGTATGGCTTGACCCACAATCATGTTTTCAAATTCAAACTTTGTTGATGACCCATGTGGAAGCGGTTCAATATACCTACAATAAAAAAAAATCATATCATAATCCAAGCAATTATAATTCAAAGAAATAAAAAATGGGACATGCAAAATCTGAAAAAATCCAGCTATGTAACCAAATTACAAATTCTGCAGAATGTACTTTGTTAGCCCTTGATGAGGCTCAATTTACCACCAGTTCATAAAAATTGTAGGAATCCCTGAATTTCACGTATGGAAACATTAATGACCAGTTAATGGTTCTGAATCTGAAATATCTAGAGGATTGACATACTGGAAAGCAGCATATACACGAGACATTTCGGGTGTTATATAGGCAACAACTTATAAGGACTAAAGGAAGTATGTTCTGCGCTTACCCAGTTACCCTTCCATATTGACCTTGTCCTCCAGTTTGCTTTTTGTGTAAATAATCAAATTCAGCACGTTGAGTAACAGTCTCTCTGAAGTTAACACGAGGCTTTCCAACAGTTGCATCAACCTGCTCAAGGGCAAATCAAGAAAGAAATTAGGCGGAACTAGAATGACAAAAAATCTGCATTGACATTTTCTTTGGGGCGTACAACAGATGACATTTCAATTTGCAGTTACAAGGATGTTCAAATGCTATTAACAAGTGTGGGACTTGGCACCTTATACTCCCTTCGAATGCGTTCAACATATATGTCCAAATGCAGCTCTCCCATACCAGAAATAATTGTCTGCCCATGAAGATGTTATGGAGTGAATGGAGGACATGACAGAGTTCTTAAATATATTGGCAAATTCACACCCACCTCCAAAAAAAAAAGGCCCAAGGGTACAAGGAGGAAAAAATGACAGAGAAAGAAGTCACACCTGACCACTCTCCGCATCCAAACCAACCCGGAAAGTAGGATCCTCTCTCTGAAAGCGATTCAAAGCTTTCGAGAACTGCACAGAGGATAAGAGAAGGTTATCCTTCAGTATATGCCTATATAACCATCAAAAACATTAAGATTGTAGATTACACACTTGTCCTCCAGAATCTTTGGCAACTGGTGAAACAGCTAAGGACATCACTGGCTCAGGGACGTTCATAGACGTCATGGTGTATCTAACTGATCCATCGGTGAATGTATCTCCTGGTGACACAGAATAATAATGTGTTGACTACAAAAGGAAGTCTGAAAGGAATACAACTCTCCAGATCCCAATATTGCAAGAAAATGCCTGCTAGTAGAATAAATACAAAGTCTTTACAGAGCCTATCAATAACCATTTTGGCCTCGTTTGTCAAACACCCCAGAAAAACAAGCTTTCACAAGATCTATTACATCGTGATATTAAAAAAGAACACATGGAAAATAAAAAAACCAAGATGAGCAATGAATTCAGATCCAAATATTCCAAAAACAGTCTGACATTTGAAATGACCAAGTCCAAATATGAAAAGAAGACTATCAATGTCCATTTGGTCATGTTTGTCAAACGTCCAAACAAAACAAACTTCAAGAAATATAAGACTGTCTGTTTGCTTATATGGAGCTAGGAAACATACCTGAAGCGCAATCTACACCAAACACAGCAACTATTTGTCCGGCATGTGCCTCTTGAATGTCCTATAGGTTTAAAGGGACCCAAAAAAAGGATATACATTAACCAAATAAAGGGTAAGATTAAAAAGACTTGAGATAATGCTGCTTGACTCTTTAAGAAATCACTAAATTTGCCCTCACACTTGCAGAGATTCCACAGTTGCATTACCTAACAAATTGAATAGAAGCATTGAAAAAGCACAAAAGAACCCACCTCCATCTCATTTGAATGCATCCGAACTAGGCGAGGTACCTGTAGCAAAATAACTTTAGAAAGTCAGAAAGTCAATAGGAAGCAGAAAATCAGGTCATGTCTTCAGAAAAAGTAAGCTATCTGTAATAACAAGTACAAAAAGACCGATATATCTCGGTAAAAATTCCTTCCTCTCCAGTCTCCACAAGCGGGAAGCACAGTATCACCATTTTTGCAATCTTATTGGTCGTCTTCATGCTCATGAAAAGTCTATACCAAATTAAACTATCACTTCTGGAGGCATATTTAACAAATTGAACACAAAATCGATCTGGTGGCTATTTATTTGGCCTAGTCAAATTCAAATCACTAGAGCTAAAAAAAGGTTTAAAAAAGTTCATTCCTGCAATATGATAGAATACAAGGATAAACTATGCAAACACCAGCCTAAACAACAAACCAAGTTCAAGCAAGTTTTTCGTAGAATCCATAGAGATACACACCACAATCTCACAGAAAAATGATCTTTAACTATCAAAAAAAAAAACCAAGATTACAGCAGCAAAAGAGAGCCCAAGTTTGGAAATCAGATTACATGTTCTAATTGGAGCTCACCTTAACCTTCTTGCCTGTGTTTACGTTGATTATGAAATCACCCTTCTTAATGACACCTTCGTAAATTCTTCAATCAACAAAGATTACAGTTAGCATAATCATTCAATCATAAACGTAGTACTACAATTAATGCACAGTACACCGATAAGGAGTACTATCTGTTAACTAACAAATGATGCAAATCTTGGCATACCTTAAATATGTTAACTGACCAAAACGCCCTTCTTCCAATTTAAATGCCAAAGCTACAAGAGGTCCAACTGGAGTTCCAGACAACATAACCTAACAGCAGTTAACTCAGAGGGATAAATCGTATTCTTTGATCAGAATCAGAAAAGGTGTCAAACAATTTTGTTCAGGAAAACAGCCATTCATACCTTCTCTTCATTGTTATTTTGGTCAAGAGCATAGTTACTAACTTCTGTGGGGCAAGGCAAATACCTAAGAACACCATCAAGAAGTGGTTGCACTCCCTGTAGTCCAGAAATGTCACCAGGGGGGAAAAAACATCATAGTTGTACAAGTATGTAGATTATATATTATACAACCATTTATCGGAAAAGGAGTATGGAAAAAGAACCAGAAAATAAAGGAAAAGAACCCAGAGAGAAGAGATGCAGCAAAAATACCTTGTTTTTAAATGCAGTGCCCATGAATACTGGTATGAACTTCCGTGCTATAGTAGCTCGGCGAATCGCACCCTACTCAAAGAACCAAAATCACCAATGTAAGTGTACTAGTGAATATAAAACCTCCAGCACTAACGTTCCACCACAATTGGAACAAATGAAGGGGTAATAGAAAAATATTCACTAGGTGGGATCCATTTCAGAGACTGCACCCATTAGTCATTAAGCCTTTTATTTATAATGATGCCCTCCAAAAAACTTGGTCTATCCTCAACCAGACTGATCTATTCGCATAAACTAATGTGATTTAGAAAGAAAATACATGATACAGTCCAGAAGGTACACACACTCCTACCAAAAAACAATGTTGGTCTTCCATTCTGCCATTAAAATATACTTTGTCAAATATTTGACCAACAACTTCCGTATGTTCCAAAACGAGAGAAAATCAAAAACGATGAAACAATACCGTTCCACTTGCAGAAATTACTTTTTCCAAAGCAAATCGTACTATCATTGAACACTAACAAGGTGTCAATGTGTAAGATGAGAAAAAGAAATCAAGCCAGTGAATGAACATTATTGATTCTACACTTTTAATAAGCATGCCACCATTACATTAAACTAACTTCAGATGCTCCTGCCGAAATAATATTAGACCAGCAGTCAAGCACAAGTAACAGAGTCTATGATATGTAAAACAAAAGCGTCATTAGTTATCAAGGCAAATCACCAGGAGTATTATGAATCCATGTTGGGAAACCACTGAGATCAACACTAGTAGTCTAAGGGGGAAAAAAATGGCATAATCAAACCATGTAGAGAAAGCAGTCCCTTCCGCAAAAATAGAACCAATGACATAGATACAAAATGCTCAACAAGTAGACAAAAAATCCTCCCGAGCCAGCACTGCATTACAAATGAGAGATGGGATACAAAAATTAATCCAAGGAAAGGTCATAGATGTTTTATTGTCCAACATACCTCAAGTTCTGCAGGCGTTATTGGCTCATCAGCCAAAAACAACTCAGCAAGTCTATCATCAACTTCAGAAACCACTTCAATTAATTCATGCCGCTTCTCAGAGACTAACGCCTCCATATTTGGCGGTATTTCTTCAGTGACAACTTTTTCACTGTAAACGTAAGAAGATATTATTAAAATGAGAGATAGACAATTGCAAGAAAAACAAGATTCAGAGCTTATGAAACGAACCCACTGGAACCATGAAAATAATAAGCTTTTGACTGCACAAGGTCAACAAGACCCTGAAAGTTATCTTCCATCCCTATTGGAACTTGCACTGCAGCACTGTTATGTCGAAGCTTAGATCTTGCCTACAAAAGAAGAAACTTAATCATTACTTGAGAAGTAAGTACCAAATATGCATCAGAAACTTAGTTTTAAATTTGAAATTTTGGACCACCATTGGATGGCATAATGTGGGTTCATATTGTTAATTTAAATAACCGAAAGTAAGAAAAAGTTTATGGAAGTAATGATAACGATAAACACAAAATGCAACCCATGGAAAAGGATAGGCATATTTGGCAGGCAATCGCAAGGCCTCCAGCTCTCACTGCAATACTTTTCATTTGAATCATTGACCGTTTAATAGGCTTTTCCTTGGTTCAGAGCAATCGAAATAAATGTCTAGAAACCAGCTGACCAGGCTTAATGTGACAAGTTGAGTGAAGTAAGAGTTAGTAGCAAACTGGATAGGCTACTTAAACTTAGTTCCACTTCACAGTATACTTGTAATGCAACTAGAATTACAATGTTTCAAATAAAAAAATGAACTGATAGAGAAACTAATAACCTGGTTAAGAACTTTCCATGGATCTGCTCCCATTCGATCAAGTTTATTGATAAAAGCAAGTCTTGGAACCTCATATCTTCTCATTTGCCTATCAACAGTAATTGACTGGCTTTGCACACCACCAACGCTGCAAAGGACGAGGATGGCACCATCAAGAACACGCAAAGCCCTTTCAACTTCAATGGTAAAATCAACATGGCCTGGTGTATCTATTATGTTCACCTGCACCAAAAATTCAATATATAAATAGTTCAAGCAGAGTTACCTAAACGTATGTTGAATAGTTAATGGTGGTTCATGAGCCAAATTAACAATATTTTGACAACATGAACCCAAGGTTCAAAATACTCACTGAATTGAATATAAGTAATAGACAGAAGACAAACTTGACGGCCAAAGAGCATAATCACCCAAAACTCCTCATTCATCCAACATTGCGTTGCCCGAAAAACAAAAAGATACAAATTGTAGAGCGAATCCATATTCTCATTCTAAAAAATTGTAGGCCAAACCTTAGTCGCATAATCCTTTAGAGCATCTCCAACACAACTAGGCATTTTAACTAGGCAAAAGTAAAAAAAAAAAAGTACAATCTTTAGTATACCTATTCACTTTTTCACATATGCATTCCAACACCACTCTCTATTTTTGCTCTCGAATGAAACTAACTTAACTAATTTGCAAATGTGGCATATATATAAGATGGCATGGCATTTTTTAATCGGTCATATTTTTTCAACGGCTATTTTTTTTTTATCAGCAAAGAAAAGAAAATTCAAAAAATTCTCAGCAAATGAAAATTTATTAATTTATATAATAAAGCTAGAAATCTGGACAAAATGACTTCATGAAATGAGCTTTCGTAGCTCACTGATATCTCATAAAATGGAAGCAATTGCAGATCCAAATGTCATTGTAATGGCACATATTAGTGAGCAAAAGAAGATATTAGTAATGAATCTGGAAAACAAAACAAAACAGGGAAAAAAATGGAGGAAACAAATATTGGGGGACGAGTTTAGGCCTTGGGATTGGGTAAAAATGGAGGGAATCCCTTTTCCGTACTGGTGTAGAGAGGGGAGCCGGCTGGCTACATGTAGCTAGTGGAAATTGAAAGATGCAAAATACCTAGTTGAATAAAGAGCCTGTTGGAGTGATGAAAAGTGCTTTTGACTAGATATTAAAGCTAATAGGTCCCATGTGTGAGCCTCTTGGAGATGCTCTTAGTAGCACCCCCTGCTCCCGCTCTCGCAAATTTTAGTAGTTTAGGATGGTTTTGAGAGACGCTTTCATGCTTGCTCACGCTCACACATAAACACTATATGCCTTAGGGTCAAACTCAGTAACTCTTAATTTTACATGTTTTTCTTGATTTCCCCGTCAAACAAACATGAGCACAATGAAAGCATCCCATTTCTAAAATAAATTAACGGAGAATCAGTTTGCCTCGAAATTAGAAACACAATCAGCAATATGCCAATTGACTCACATTGGGAAATTCTACTTGCACACCTCTCAAACTGTACATTTTGTAGATCTCCACGTGAACATTTGTTCATGTAAAGAATTAAATAGATCAGACATAGGTAGCAACAGTGTTCTAAAAGAAGGTCTGGAAGGCCGAGTTCCGATTAGCCCCGACTAACCCAACTAGCCCGACTAATTGCCCGACTAGGTGCCGAGTACTCGGCCCTGGAAGCTAGAAGGTGCCCGGCCTCCCTGGGAGCGCCTGGCGAGTTTTAGAACCTTGGGTAGCAATCTCAAAAAAATCACAATTTCCTTGAAAAGAATGGATTGTTAAATTCTTCCTCTTAATCAATTGATTTGAATCAAACACTTATAGATATTTGACCAACCTTTTTTTTTTGCTCGACTAATTTACACGTCTGGAGTAACAAAATGAATTGCTCATATTATTAAATAGAATGTGGGTCCGCAAGTAATATGCTTGTGTGCTTGAAAGGTGTATTCAATTGTGGGACTGCAAGTAATTGAGTGGTGTGCTTGAGAGGTGTATTCGAAACGGTATGTACATAGCAAAGCTCTTTCACATTTCCACGCTCACCCCTTTTACTACACTTCTCTCACTAACCAGAGATTTTCAATCACTCAACCCGTACTCTCAATCCTCGCTCTCAAGAATTCTAGCCTGCGCCACTGGAATTTTGATTTTCTACATAAAAAAATCCGTTTTGGTATTCTGTAATAGAGATAGAGTGTTGTATCCTGTAACAACAGAAGATTGATAAAATAATTTTAAAAAATGAAGGTGATTCTAGCTAAATTTCCTTCATACCGACTGAACAACTGATTATTCACCATTCCATACCGGCTAGACCAGTTCAGTTTTTAAGTTGATTTGAATTCGATTTGCACTTACACAAATATGGATAAAAGTCGAGTAATTTGGAATGTACTAATGCTTTACTGCCCCCGCTTTCGCACTCGCATTACATCTGTAATCCCGTACCTGATAGTCTTTCCAAGTACAGTAAGTGGCAGCAGACTGAATCGTAATCCCCTTCTCTCTTTCCAAATCCATCGAATCCATCTTCGCTCCAACCCCGTCCTTCCCTCTAACCTCGTGAATCTCGTGAATTCTCCCCGTGTAAAACAGCACCCGCTCCGTCAGCGTCGTCTTGCCCGAATCGATGTGCGCCGATATCCCGATGTTTCGGAGCCTCTCCATCGACTCCTTCCACCACGGCGCCGCCCCCTCCTTCTCTTCCTTCACTCGCGCGGCGCTGCCGGCGGAGAACAGCCTTAATTGGAAGCTTCCGAGGAGAAGCGCGGTGGTCGGAGACGAGCATGGCGGTGGAAATGGAGACGGCGCCGTCGTCTTCGTGGAGGAACAGAGTGTGTATAGTAGGCGCGTCTTAGAGGATCGAGCCATGGTCCTCCGAGTGTGGAATCGCTAGGTAAACCCTACTCTGTTTTTTTTTTTTGATCAAGAGATAAACCCTACTCTGTTGAAAGAGGAAATTGGGGTGTGCCGAGATATGAAGAAGACGATGTGAAATGGGGCGGGTAATCGGGTAAAGAAGGGGTCCGATTCAGTTGTTCGTTTAAGAGCATTTTGTGAGTGGTTTAATTAAATGAAAATTTTAAAATTACTCTACTGGGCTTCTGTTAATATTTTAAAAGTACATTGAAATGTGCAAAGAGTGTATAAATATGTGAAAATTTATTGTAAAAATGTGAAAAATACACTATAGTACAGTATTTGTTTTTTTTGGCTTTTTTCTTATTTAACGCCACCTCAGTGGACTGTCAATAGAAGAACCCTTAATTAAATGGATCTTGCTAACCACCATTCAAAAGGTGGAGGACAATATATATATATATATATATATTGACATATAAGTTTGGATATAAATACAATTTTCACGGATATTAATATAATTTCATGAATATCTATTTTTTTTTATATCGATACACCTTCTGCATATTATCATTTGCCTTAAATGTTGAGGTCAACATTTTCCTAATTAAATTAAAGGAAAAGAACCATTTTTACATATATTTTTTTCCCACTTGTTAGAAGAAGTACAATGCCACTTTATTTTCAATTAAGAGTGATAAACGAGTCAAACAAAGTCTGTCACGCCCGGGATTTCAACTACTGACTGAACGATGGCCGATTGATTCAAGTGATATTCAAAGCGACGTGGTTTGTAAAAGCACGGGTTTTACAGTTGTGACTGAGCCATGTTATTTATGAAAATAACTCAGAGTCGCCACTTGACATAATTCTCGGTGTGTCAAGTCACCATCGAAAAAGTTGTTTGTAGAAATGCCTCAGGTCTGGAGACCAGGTTTTGTTTGATAGAAATGACTCGGTTTTTTGTTTGGTCTGCGATTTTAGAAAATAAAAGGTTCGGTAATTCACCGTTACGTGTAGGGAAGCCGGGGCACCCTTCCCCGCCCTTTCGGCACTCGGAACAAACTTCTTCAAAATGAGTAAATGAAAATTTGTGACAGCATACATACATATAATGAAAAGAAATGGTATGTCTGAAAATGTATTTCATTGCATGAGACGTTTACAAAGGGGGAATATGTACAAAAATTGGTCTGAGCCCGGTCTCAGGACTGTCTACGTATCTCCGGTCTTAGGAGAATCAGGTCATCACGTAGTTCAAGAAGATGAAAATGTTTTATTTGGGATCCAGCCATCATCCGGCTACCTACGTATTCTCCAGCCTCAGGAGAAATCAGGTCTCGCGTAGTTCGGAACAACACTGAAGTTTTAGAGAAATTAATCATCGTTGGGGGATTTATGCCAGCAGTTGTGGAGGCGTTTCTACCGTACTTGAAGGATCTCGTCGAACTCCGGCGGTGATAAAAGCTGGGGATATATATAGTGTGGAAACTCCGAGACATCTCCAGAGGATTCCGAGACTGGAGATGGGTCAGAAATGACTACACGACTCGGTGGGGAAAGCATTGAAAAATGGGCGTCCGGGAGTACCGACAGTCAACGGGGGTCCAGGGATATTATTTAGATGGCTACATGGCCAAAAATGGGCTCGGAACGCAGTTTGCAAGTTAAAGTTATAAAATTCCCGTCTAGAGCCGAAAATGGCTGCCAGCGGGCCCCGGGATATATCCGGTACAGTTTTGAAGAGTAAAACTGATTATAAAAGATATGATACTTTTTATAATGGGAAGTTAAAAAAACATGACCGGAGCCGGAAAAAGGCGTCCGGTGGTCCTCGGTAAATATCTGGTATAGTTTTAGATGGTAAAAGTGAGCATAGTTGACTCGGTTGACTTTGTAGTAAAAAGTTGAATTTCATCACTCAGAGCCGAAAAATGGTCTCAAGCGGGTCCCGGGTCGTCCCCGGTAGGGTTTATATACCGAAAATAGGTTTTCGAGGCTCGAGGGGTATTTTGGTAAAAATTGGTTTCGGGGGCCTGGGTGACTATTGGCGGGCCCTGGGTGGCTTCCAAATCAAATCTATAGGCTGGACTGACATTGGGTATAGTGGAAGGGTATTTTGGTAATTTTGACATGGAGCTGACCCTAGGGCTAACACAGGGGCGTTTTGGTAATTTTGACATGGGGGTGGCCCTAGGATTAACTCAAGGGTATTTTGGTAATTTTTGGGAGAAGATGATTGCGGATCCGGAACAAAGTCAAGACGGACCCTGCGACTCCTTGGCATGCATGACATTATAGGCTCCCGGTTCGAACCCCGGGTAGAGAATCGGACAGAATTTCTGTCGTATAATATCGCCCGGAAAATCGGCTATAGCCTCCAACAGAAACTGGATGATTTTGAGCCGAAAATCGGGCAGCGTAACGGCAGGACTGGAGGATCTGGAGTCGGAACTCGGACCGAGTAATGGCCGCGCTGGATGAAGCTAGCTAGTCTAGAATGACCAAGAATCCTATAAAAATCCGGTAGCGCTTCCGCGTAGCCCTGACCACCGGTAGTTCTTCTCGGAGAAAAACCGGCAGAGCTTCCGCATAGTATATGAATTCCGAGATTCCGCTTGGGGAATTGGGCAGAGCTTTGGCGCAACTCTGACTACCGAAGTTCCTTTCTAAGAAATCCGGCAGAGCTACCGCCTAAAGCAACACCTCTCACTAATTGGTCTAGAATGACCGAGAACTCAACACCATTCACTAATTGGTCTAGAATGACCGAGAACTCAACACAACGCGAAACTCAGAAAGGTGGGAGGTCCTCTGAAATGAGAAATGGTTTCTCATATTTATATAGGAGGGTACGTGGTAGGCTGCCATTGGGTCCTCGAAGTAGGCGCCCAAAATATGGGCGCCTAGGGATTTGCACTGCTTCGCGCGGTGCAGCCCCGGCTCATCCGTGTTCGCGTGCAGTTCTTTGATCCAACGACGTCCAGGGAGGTATCCCTAAGGTTTTGAGGTGTCTTGAGCGCCATGGCGACGTCCGTTTTTCCAAATTATGCTTCAAAGATAGAGAAATGGGATCACCCGGCCTACGGTTGAATTGGAGCGCTGTCCAATTGACCTGAAATTTTACAGGGGACTTCAATAAGGTTAGAAATGAGTTATCAATGGTTTAGATCTTGAAAATTGGGTCTTGATGTCCATGATCATGGAATCGGCCGTCTCGGGAAACGCGGTGTCCCCGGAAATATCAAACGAGCTCAGAATCGCCTGATACTTGACGTGAGACTTACTTTCATCACGTTAAAGATATAGGCACGAAATATCAAACGCATGATTACCAGTGGAATGAAAGTGCCAAAGATATAGGCACGTGAAAATTCAATGTATCACAAGAATGAAAGTGTCAAACTCATAGACACGTGAAAATGCCAAACACATAAGCGCAACAAGATGCACCGAAGAAATGAAAACGAAAAAATCAAAGCGCCTATCAAAAGCAAAAAAAAGGCACAAAAGGAAGAAAGCACCCATCAAAAGCAAAAGGGCACAAACAAAGTCCAAAATATCTGCTAGCTCAGACAACCCCAAGGAAAAATGAAATTTTTGAAGCCTGTTATCCTTTCTTTGTCAAACCCATAACCTTGGCCCCGTTATAACCTAAATGAAGTCCTTTCAGATTTGAAAAGCGCAACTTGATAGTGAGAATCCAAGTCAAAAGGGAACAGTCTAATCTTCCTTAAAAGTCAAAGCATTGTGCAAATTTTGGCGTCAGCCAAGGCAAAAATCCAAGTTGGGGCACATCAATGGGTCTTCATCAGCAGACCTCCAAACTGGGGCATCTCAATGGAATCAATGGGGCATCATCGGCAATCCGGGGCATGAATTCATGATAAGAAATCTCGTGTTTTGACAAAATAATTGATTGGAATGATCATTGTTTGATGAAGTGAAACAATTTCAAAATCCCGAAGGAAAAGTCGTTAAAAAACATTTTGTCATGACAATTTCAGCATCAATCGTGAGGCATGGTTGCCATCTTTCAAAACTTTGAGTCTACGTGGTCTTCCACATCTTTCGAGTCAACACGGTCTTTCCAATTTTTCTAGTAGTCAGGAACATCCTTAAAGTCACTCAGTTGATAAAAGACCTTTCCTATCCTTCGAGTCAATCATGTCAAAATTCACCTTTTTGTTCAAAAGACCGATCAAATTACTTGGCCTTGTCAGTCTTATCAAAGTCCGCCCCTTTCTCAAAAGGCTGATCAAATTCTTTGATCTTGTTAGTCTTGTCAAAATCCACCTCTTGGTCCAAAGGGTCAAACTATCTTGGTCTTGTCTATCCTCGACTCGTGGACGTTAATTTCGATGCATGGAAGAACTCGTGTTTTGGTACATGGTCAATAGGTTGCCCAAAACCATCAAGGGAAAGAAAATTAGAATTGAGGTTCATCATTTATGGAGGCACATCAACCAAAAATTGGGGCACGTTAGCTTAATGCCATTTACCGGGGCAAGACATACACCCAAATCCAAGACTGGGGCATAAAGACCCAATGTCTCAACTCGAAAGTCAATTGAAGCTCCAGCCAACCTAAAGCTCAAACAAAAGTCACAACCCAAGCTCCAGCTCAAATCCCCGACAAAGGCCAATCCAAAGCCCAAAGTCTCAACCCAAAAGCCAATCCAAAACCCAAGCCCTACCGAGCTCAAACTCAAACCGCAGCTAAAGGGAAAGACAGTAAAGCAAAAGAGATACCTGATTGTTCCACCCACTTTTTAAGGAAGGAATGTTGTCATTGGTGTCGCCAAGTGTCAAAACATGAGTCTCACCTAATCGTCTTCCGGGATGATCTTTTCAATCAGCTATCCTGCGGGATAATCTTTTCAATCAATCAATCAACCGTCATTCAGGATAAACTTTTCAATCGAACAGTCCTACAGGACCACGTTTTAATTAGTTTTTGGAGTAAGATCCCTCAACTCGTTGCTCAGAGGGTAGACATTATCACCGTTCTTTCGAGTTAGATAATTTCACCTCGTTGCTCACTAGGTAATCCCAATCTATTCATTTTAGCCACCGCGTAGGTGCATTCAATCATCCAATAATTTCACTTCGTTGTTCAGTAGGTAATCACAATCCAATCACTTTAGCCACTGCGTAGGTGCATTCAATCATCCAATCATTTCACCTCGTTGTTGAGTAGGTAATCACAATCCAATCACTTTAGCCACCGCGTAGGTGCATTCAATCATCCAATCATTTCACCTCGTTGCTGAGTAGGTAATCACAATCCAATCACTTTAGCCACCGCATAGGTGCATTCAATCATCCAATCATTTCACCTCGTTGCTCAGTAGGTAATCGCAACCCAATCATTTTAGCCACTGCGTAGGTGCATTCAATCATCCAATCATTTCACCTCGTTGCTCAGTAGGTAATCACAATCCAATCACTTTAGCCACCGCGTAGGTGCACCCAATCATTAGATCATTTCAACCACTTCTTTGCTAACGAGGTAGTTGCATCCAATCAACCAATCATTTCAACCACTTCTCTGCTCACGAGGTAGTTGCATCCAATCAACCAATCATTTCAACCACTTCTTTGCTCATGAGGTAGTTGCATTCAACCATCTAATCTTTTCAACCACTTCTTTGTTCAGGAGGTAGTTGCAATCAATCCAATCATCCAATCACCAAGCATGTGTATTCAATCAATTAATTCATCAGTCAATCGTTTAGTTGCCTAGTGGGTGCACCAAGTTCATGATCCTACAGGCCAGAAAAACCCGTCGTTGATTTCTTCATGCATTTGTTTAACATTCTATGATCCTGTGTGCCAACTAGACAACCCATCGTTGAATTCTTTGTGCAATTGTTTAAACGTTTGACTCGCTGGTTATTTGCTTAACGTTTCATGGGCCAGGAAAACTCGTTGATTTGTTTATTTTCAATTGCCCCAAATAAATACGCTAGCCTGATCCCTACAATGGGGTACGTAGGAAGCTATCGGAGTGTGGCCACTTGATTTAAATGCTTTCCTTTGTAGCTTGAGCTGAATTTCGGGAAATTAATTGGAGTGTCTCAATCTTGGACGTCACTTCTACCAAATCATGATACAAAGTGCCGACCAAGAGGGGCAACTGTAGACACCCCCGATTTTGAACCCGGGATGCGCTCGAGCATTCCCGATGATGAAATAGACCAATAAAATACTTTGGAGCTTGAATAAGTGCTTGAAACCCCACCATAACCCACCCAAAGCCTCCTCAAAACAAACCCAAGTCTACACCACCTTCTAGTACATTCAAAACCCTCTTTATCGATATATAATACGTCCCAATCCGTTTTGAAATGAGGGAGATGCGCGCGTTTTGCTAAAATGACTTGTTTTCCGGACCTCTTGAGGGTAAAATGGTCACACACTTGGATGTACAAATTATTTTGTATTGAAACCACTTGCGCTAGAAAGTAGACTCAACCACTTTCCAACGCTTCAAACCACGCCTCAAACGGAGTTCGGTAGCACCCGGGGCAGCCCCGCAAAGTTTGGTCAGTTCTGTAGTCCCCTTGAGCGCTCAAGGCCCTCACAGACAGCTTTTCTGCAGAACTCCCAACTGGTTTTTGACAAAACTAGGGCCCCCCCTTGTTTCTTAGACGCTCCTTCTGGCCACAAACCCCCTAAATCACACCTCAAGTCCATTTGAATCACCAGCGACCATGCAGTTGTCCAATCTTCCGTGAGTCTTGGAAGTCTTCCAGTTTCAAGTCAAGTTTTTGCTTTTATTGAGTCAGTTTGTAATTTGAGTCTGTTATGCTTTCATGTCTCTATCTTTCCAGGTTTGAGTCTGTAATGTCTTGTTATTGTCAAGAAAAAGAGAAAAACAAAGAAAATCCAAAAAATAAAGTCAGCTTTGTATTCTCAAACTACGCACGACCTGATTCCTTGCAAATGGATACATAGGCAACCTTTAGTGGTTCGGTCGTAACTATCAATAATCAATGTCACGCTGTTGTGTCGAAATTGTCATCATAAACTTGAGGTTTAGCAATAATCCATCAACTTGGAGTTGTTTTTCACCATCATTTGAGAAACATGATAATCAATTCGAAACATGAGATGAATTTTGATTGAACCCTCGCCCCACACAAGAAGGATTTCCAAGGGACCATTCCCGGGCGCCATCAAGAAGCAATGCTTTGACCCCGTAAAAGCCTGCTAGGTCGAAAACCCGTAAGGGCGACCTAGGAAAAAGTTAAGGCAAAAAGCTCGCTAGATCAAAACTTCAAAACGAGATCTAGGCAAAAGTTAGAGCATGCCTAAGTTCTCCCTATCAAGTTGCGCAATAAGTTCTATATGGATTCTACTTAATTTTTCGAGATCTACAACTTATCTGTTTTACGTTTTCTCTGAATCTGAACAGAAATACTCAAAAAAATAGCAGAACCGAAACTGAGCGCAAAACTATCGATTTTCCAATGTTACCACTTGTTTACTTCTACTACCCATTCGATAATGATCCGATTTCAAGTAATCTAATTGTTGTGAAATTTTAAAGTACTCGCAAGCGCACGAATCGTATTGCAATATACTGATATAGTATGGCGAGAGCGAGGTCGAACCCACAGGGACTTGTGAATTTTTTTTATAGGAAACCGAATAAACTTAAACTAATTTAACCCTAACCTAATTCCCCAAAGATTGTGGTTGATTTGTAAAATAAAAATTAAACTAAGAATGGCAAAAGAAAATAATTAAACTTTAACGGCAAATTAAGTAAGTGGAGATTACCGGTTGAGAAAAATAACTAGGGTTTCAGAATCCACACCATCAACTCGTATCAACACATATTCATGATAAATGATTTTACCCAAAATTCCTTCATGATAATCTGAAAGCTAATTCTGTTACCATGGAAAATATCATCTTGAAAGTTGGTTAAAAAGTCTAATGTATGTTCCTCTCCACTCGCACGTATAAAACCAAATCATTAATTGTATCCGTTTTTAACAAATCATAATAAATATCAAGTTTTATAATTGACAATGAAAAAAAAACAGCATTCAACGCTAAGGACAACTCCAAATCATGAGAAAAACATAATTGAACTCATATCCAGAATTTATCTCTAACAATTGATTTGGAGTAGGAACAATTTAATCATAATAAAATCACACATTTGGGTCAAACCAAATCTCATGAATATATATAAAATAGTCGTTAATGGGGCTTCATCCTCAACCCTAGTTTAAGAGTCTAGCTGCTCATGGAGTCAAAACACATAAGAATAAAACTCCATTGAGTCAAGCTTACGGAAAATAAGTAGAACTTTTCTTCTCGTGCTCCAGCCGTGTACCACGATGATCTCCCACTGACTTTCTGCCACAAAGCTATGCTCTATATGTTGCTTGATATATGTTTTATGCTCCACGTCAATTCCTCTCTTTTATACACCCACTGACCGACCTTAATATATATGGGAGCTCTCACATTCTTAACTTGTTGTCCAATTCTCTCCTTAAACGTGTAATTGGTGGGCCCCTTGGAAATCCACAGCCATGTAAACTCAATGGAAAGAATATATTGAAAACCATTTGTTGCCTAAACCAATTCTCTATAGCCAATAGCACAATTGCATTTTCCTTATTAAGTCCACCGCCTCATTTTCCCCTTGCTGCATGTATATAATTTCCTTTATCTTTACCAAAACCAAAGGCTTTTCCATAGGCCATGCTCCTGCCGAGATTCCTTGTAGGAGTAAATCAAATCCTTGGCAATTTCACTTTTCTCTTTCTAAATTTACTTGTATTAGCTCCCAAAGATTTCCTCATGCATGTGTAATATGGGAAAATCAATCAACCAGGATTCGTGTTTTTCGTCTCCGCGATATTCGACTTTGTGCTTTTTGAATCTAACGACCGAAATAAGAGAAATTATTATCTTTTTCCTGCAAATAAAAAATTTGATGTTGAAGACCAATAAAATTATAATAAAGCAAAATTACACGCAATTAAGGGCTAACTACATGCGATGTTGGGGCCTCTAAGTGTCGATATTTTGCGTTCATCACTAATTACTGTATACCCATGTACACACAAATCATAAATAAACAGTATTCTAAAGTAATGGTTAGGTTTAAGAATGCCCTACCTTTCCTCCAACGTTTCTAGCGAAATACAAGAACGGTAAAGTTGAATGATCATATCACTGGTGGAAAAAATCTACGAGAAAATGGATGCCCACCATGAGGAAGATGAATATGTAATAAACAGATAAAAGATTTAGAGGTTTACCAATGATGGAAGAGAGAGAGAGAGAGAGAGAGAGAGAGAAAGAGAGAGAGAGAGAATTAATTAGAGAGAGAGGGAGAAATGTCGAGAGGGTGAGAAAAGGAGAAAGATAGAATTAGTTT
>JAXBDA010006373.1:0-21016 GCA_036023075.1 Gaultheria prostrata
TAGAGAGAGAGAGAGAGAGAGAGAGGGAAGTACATATACTTTCATGTAAATTAAACAAACCTTAAGATAAGTCCAACTATTGTGTTGCTATGAAGCAGGTTACTTGTATATTATATGGGAGTAGTATTTGTATCGTATCTGTATCGGTTACCGATACTCGAAAATACGTTTCCTAAAAGTATATACGATTAAAAAAATACAATTTTTACCTCGAAGTAATAGAAACTTTTTGCATACTCTAAGTCAAGTTTCAGAACTTTTCTGAAATTAAGATTGTGACACTTCTTGCATAGTATTAGAGTAAAATTGTTAGGAATAGAGAAAATTTCAGATATCAGTACTTTACTTAATTTCTTGGATGGAAGATATTGTGAGATTGAAAGCAATATCATATATGGATGTGTTCACATTTCCAAAAAAAATTCCAAAAAGATTCTTCCTCCATCTCTCATTACTCACATTTCTCTCTCTACTTATTATTACCCCTCTCTCCAATCATTATTTTCATTTTTCTCTCTATCTCTCTCCCATTATTACCTCTCTGGCTCTCTCTAATTATTACTCTTTCCAAAAATCCCTCCAAACACTATCTCAAAAACATTTCTCAAAATATTCTTTTCAAAACTCTCAACCAAACAAAGTGGTTTTTTGTTTTTTTTTTTTTAGTTTTTGAAATTGCTTATTGTGTCGTATATGTGTTCCAATAAAATTGAATTTCAACCAAGTAAACTCATGTACGACACTTTTGCCTATGAAGAATACAATGCTTTCTCACCATTATCGTAACTATGCATAACACATTGCTAAAAAAAAAAAAACATATTGGTCTAACATACACTAGCCATACCCATATCCTATTTTATAAGACTTTCCCATATCGCATCACATTGTGTCTTATGCATAACCCGCGATGGTATTTATGCTTCATAGCTGCTTAGGAACTAGGAAAATCCATTTTGGATTACCTAAATCCTAAGCAGTCATTGGACTTTTCTTAAAGATTGTGTAAGTAAGACATTGGGCGTGGGTTATGATTAGATGTGATCAAAAGCATTGCAAATTAATGTCCGTGGAACTGTTTTGTGACTGTATACAAATGTGCAGCTTCGGGCATTGGAGTATAACTGTATCAATCTTAACCAAATAAAGAAGAAAACAAAATCACCAATGAAGAGAATTGTATAAGCGCTTGACACCCCATAGCATATAAGAGAGAAGGAACAAAACAAAGAACTCTGTCGAACTTCAACTATAGGATAGAGTCATTTACCTCTCATCATCAAAAAACTTGCATATATTGCAATAGTACTTTGCCATGGAAAGTCCATTGCATGAAGGTGTCGTGCAAATAGGTCCTACTTCCTGAATTTTCAGGCAACGCATGCACATCATTTCTGCTGTTGCTTTCCTGCAAAGCATGAATAAAAAATCTAAGTAGACAGAGCCCAAACCAAAATTTGGCATGGAAAATCAGAAAGTTACCTATCCATTGAGTGGTCGCTCACTTTGTCATGACAAAATCTGCATGTGAACAACTTCCCGCAGCATGCAGCAAGAAGTTTACAGCTTCTCTTGTAGTGTTCACACCCAAAGATTTGTTTCTCTTGATCTCGAAAGGATGGAGAGCATCCTGGTATACCGTCACCGTCCGGAGTTTCACCTTGTACTGCTTGAGTTGACTTCTGCTGAGCAGCTATCCAGCGACTAAAATTAATGATGAAAAGTGGTTATGCAGGACTCTCAACCAGGAAAATAAAGCATCACCATGAAGTCCATGACTTTAAGAAATTATATAGATAACAAATGTACTAATGACAGGGTTAGAAAAATCTAGCAGCAATTTTGTCCACGGATCAAACCTAGTCATAAGATTTTGAACAAGATAAGCTTTTCTCCTTGGATCAAGAGTTGAGTCACGATAAACCTTTCTAATCTCTGCCTCCAATTCGTTTTGATTCATGAGAAAAATATCTTTCCAGCCAGGTTTAAACATCTGATCACTCAGGTCCATGCTTTCTCGAGAATCAGTACCTATAGGAAATGAATCCATATATTAAATGAAATGCAATGTGATATCCACAGACGACATCGACTTGAAAAACAAGATCCAATCCTGTGAATGAACATTTAATGACAGTACTCACAGTGCCATACAAGTCACAACGGTAAAAGCATATAACAGACCTTTACAAGAACTCTTAGTTTCTGATGTTTCAGGCTCTAAGGGAGATTCTTGAGTTCCTTTCCAGCATTCATTAAGCCACTCATTAAACATTGTGTTTTTGGTGGCCTGCTTCCATGTGTCCATCATTTTATTCTGCTCATCCTGAGTAAGTGCAGATGTTACCCAAGGTAACATTGATTGGAGCACTTCAGCACCTGTGGACCCTATAATGCGGCCAACAATTTTGTCCTGCTCCTCCACAGAAAAATGTTTACCAAACAAAGGCCACAACTCAAGTTCTTCCCTGAAAATATGCTGATCTAGGCTGACTCTTATTGACTTGCACATGCCTTGAAGCTTTGTAGCGAGCTCAATGTACTTTCTCAAACTTTCATTACCAACTTCACCAGAAAATTCGCTGTTACTTCCAGCTAGACCTTCATGAAGGTATGAAAGGTCTGAAAGGGCAGACGATATATCTTCAAACAATTTTTCTTCCTGCTTATGGTCGAGCATGTAGGAGTGACTCACATTGTGAAGTGCCTCCTTGGATTCCAACGCAGGAAAAACGATTTCATCCTCTGCATTACTATGAGCTCTATATAGACCCCAAAGCAATCGAAATCTTCCAGTGAACCGCCGTAGGAATGTCTTGTCCCAATCACTAAGTTTTCCAGATTCAATATCCAAATACTCCAAATCTTTGCGTATGGCTTTATGAAACTTAAATATAGTGTCAATTGGATGAACTGCACAACCAATATCAGAGGAGCTATTATCTGATTCCCAGGAGAAAAGACTGGAATTAAGAGAAGGAGCACATGAGCTGAAGGACAAGGAACGCAAAGACTTAACCGTAGAAACAGGACTCAATCCCAGATTATTGCTGCTTACTCCCAAACCTGGGACACAGCAAGTCCGATCTCTACAAGATAGATTATGGTCATTTACTATCTGTGAAGGCTCATCGGCCTCGTTGTTTATGCATGGTATTGAGATGTTCCGCTTGACTGGCCTTTTATCTTCAACCATCTGAGCTAGGAATGGGCATGGGCAAAATGGTCGAACAAAATCTTCTTCGATGTCAGCGAACCTTCTCACAGGACAGCAACCAATAGCATTAGAAGACAAACATATACCCTGATGACGTCCGTTGCAAGCCCAACCAGAAAAAAGCGTTACCAGAGCACTATCTGCTGCTGGAGCTGAATCAAATATTTTACAAGTTATTAAAATTAAAGTAAACATTACCACATTGTTCCATATTGGCCGTCTCCAGGTAAAGAACTATAAGAAATTCGAACATAACCTGCCAAATGCATGTTTCTACGGAAATCTGTGGCTTCATCTTCAGTCAATGACCCAACCAGCCATGGCAAGACACGTTCAATTAATTTCAGAGGCATCACGCACAAACTTTGAAACAAAAGCTCCCGCTGCCTTTTGAAGCTGAAATGCTTCCGAGCAAGTGGAAGAACCTAGATGTGCAGGGAGCTTAGCATCTCAGGGATGAAAGCGGATATTTGATGACATGTTGTTCCAGTAATATGTGACAAGTACACTAACCATTAAGAGAATATATATAAAGGATAATAAATTCAGTCTTTACGCTCACTTTCATAAATTCTCTGAAAATACCTTAACTCTCCTATTTTACTCCCACGGAAACTTTGTTTCAAGGGATGCACATTTAACTGAAGGAACAGGAACCAAGATTCGAGCATAACTTATACTGGTCACCAAAAATCTTCCTGAAAGATGTAACTGGATAAGGTGAAAAGCTCACCTGAACTTCCTCATTTTCAAAGTGCCTGTGTATGGTTTCCATTATATGATCAGCATGGGAACATAACTTTCCATAAAATTCAGCAGCTGAAGAAGAATTGAATCCTGCACTCTGAATATTTTCAATTAGAGAACGAAACTGATTAAATTGACTTTCTTCATCAGCATGCTCCTGGAAAAATGAGAGTTCTCCATCTACTGCAGGGAATATGACCTTGTCCTCAGCTATGCTGTTGAAAAACATGGAAAAACGGTCCTCTTTGTTAGTGAAAGTGGGAGATCATTTCTACTATAAAGTAAAACATCTCTAATAGCACTTTTTATACAAGAATTTGTCGGCAGAGAAAAAATAGTATGCCCAGTTTACTTCATATTAAGTAACAAACCGAAACACATTTTGTTAACACAATAACAAGTAGGTGCACTGAATGAAGTAGGGACCATTTCATCACACGGCAATCACTTGAGTTAATTCCCAGCCCAACAGCCATAAAAACTCATCACCATCAATCGAATGGTTGATGATTGTTAAAGCATCCAACCCAAAACCAATTGGCAATGAGTTCATATACTAGCTTTGGAGGTTATAATTAACCAATGTTCACATGGTTGATGATTGTTAAAGCATCCAACTTAAAACCAATTGGTAATGAGTGGAGAGGCCACCCAAGCTCATATACTAGCTTTGGAAGTTACAATTAACCAATGTGGGACAAGCTCTAACACCACCTCGTACATGCGACACCTAACCCCCACGTGGAGAGGTAAACAAATGATTCAACACATATGATAACTATCAACCATCAACGACAAAAAAAGGGGGAACCAACCATCAATGACATAAGAGTCTTGTCCAAAAGCTCCGGAAGCCTAGCTCTGATACATGTTAAAGCATCCAACTCAAAACCAATTGGCAATGAGTAGGGAGGCCGCCCAGGTTGATATACTAGCTTTGGAGGTTATAATTAACCAATGTGGAACAAGCTCTAACAATGATGATAGTTCTACTGCAAAAGAGATTCACCGCATATCTTTCACACAAGACAAACTGTTAATGAAGACTCTCCAAGGTATACCACGCAAAAATGAGAAGAAGGAATGTAAAAGACGGGATTTGCACAATCATTCATGATCCGATGTTCTAAAAGAAGACTAATTTTGTGAAAGTTTCATTACTCATCAGTTGAAGGATACCTGTGAAATATACAAACTTCAGCTATAAACTGGAGCCTTTCATTAAAGGCTGCTAAATTAGAAAAATCTCCAGAAACCTGTATCCTCTTAGCTTCCTCTGCTATGTCAGTCAACTCTTTTCTTATAGCATTATGCCAATGCAATATTTCATTTATCGGATGCACCGGGTAGGTATCAGAACCATCAACACTTGACGTCAAGTATTTCCTCTTTCCAGTCTTGGAGTCGCAGGCACAATTTACTTTCTCCGTTTCATAGGTTAAGTTGCTGCTAGCACTAGCATTTGTTGAACACCGTATTTGAGGATCGCCATCATGACTTTCAACCATGTTCACACTGTTCCTACCTTCCATCCAAGTGAATATAACCTTCAACAATTGACAATAGCAGTCAGGTTCATGTATACAAGAGAGAGAAGGGAGGGAAAAGAAAAAAAAAAGTTCTAGGGTTTTGATGAACTGGACTGGATGAGCCCTCACTTGTTGAAGAAGCTTCTCTTTTGGAACTATCTTACGCAAGCATTTAAGCATATCCTTATACTCATCAGGTGAAATAGAAGATGAAAGCCATGGAAGGAATTTGATCATCATGTTCACAGGAATACTGCAGAAGAACTGCCAAACTAACGATGCCTGCTCTTCAAAGGAGAACTTCTCAATGAGCAAGGGAAAAACCTGCACAGCAAAAGTAAACCAAACAATCCAAGACATTTGTCTCTAATTCAGAAAAATAAAGACGGAATAATAACACAGTGGTCCAAGTTTCATAAACTTCAAAAGACAACACTTAGCCACGAAGGAAAAAGAAAAGAACTCCCTCTATAAGAAACCAACAGAATCCAAGCAAGCTTTGTTTCAGCTTTGTTTCAGTTAGACATATAAAAGCCAAAAGTTAATATCTTTTACAAAGAGTGTTAACTCAAAATAGCTGTACAGGAAGAAAATAAAGCGTATACCATGCAGGCGTGCACTGATTGAATTCGTAACTTTCAATTGATTTTAATATGCATAGGAAAACAGTTCACATAATTAATCTCTGATTTTGCAAAACATAAGCGTTTGACACATATACGACGTGACAAAATGAACATAGAAAAGGAATGTCCTAACTAGATTCACTAAGCCAATGCCATGTTTGCATGACACATGCCTTCTACGGTTCAAACCCATATGCTTGTCAACGATTCTACACACATCGTTGCACTAGTTGCTACAATGTCATTCAGTGAAAGCTGCAAGCTATATTACATTTGCCGATATAAAATAGCACGTTAAAGCAAAGTACCTCTCGTACCAGTGGTTACTATCCTAACAAATAGAAGAGTGGTAGCTAATAGATCATCAAAACCAGAAAAGAACCGAAAGTAAAATAAACAAAGGAGAGCTCTGTGAAGATCTTAGTGAATAAATTGTGAGAGCGACTAAAACATGTTTTCACTCAAGATTTGGACACAAATAAATTAGTGAATGTAGGTTCAGACGACATCTGATGCAAGACACAGTTCAGTACTCAAAGCTAAACTAAAATGAACAAGTTCCATGTGGTCCAAAAGGCAAAATGATCAGATTCAGTCACAAAAGCAAGAAATATAGCTCACTTGTCCCAAAAGCTTAAGATATAAAATGGGCCAAAAAATGTATATCAATCTCTTCAACACCCTCCCTCACATGCAACCCATCTTGCACGTGGGTAGAAAAATATCCGTAGGGTGAAAAAAGAAGGGGAGAAGAAAAATGTAAGCGGGAACAAATATAAACAAAGACTTGAATCCAAGAACCCTCCCAACCTAAGCTCAGATACCATGGTCAGTACCAATTGTTCCAAAAGCTTAAGCTATTAGGAAATGGACCAAAAATAAATATCACACTATTCAACACTTTTTCAGCTCTACAACCACAAAACTGTGTCCATCCAACCTGTTAAAAAAAACCAGTAAAAGGCCACTACGTGGACTCCAAATGAACAAAACATAATGGGCTACGTTGCAATACTCGTGCTCCCTCTCTTGAGTCCATTCAGACATGCAAAAAACATTTATCAGTTTTTCTTTCAAAATCTAACATGACACAATATCAATTCTTCTTGGGTTTGCTAGTTTTTCCTCTATACCAATTGCCTAAGAGATGGTCCAAACTTAATGAGAAAGCAAAGAAAACAACAAACACTGAGATGCTACCTGCTCCTCTTCCTTTGACATGTGCTGGCTAACTGAAGTCTGAAGAGCTCCTGTACATGATGCTAGCTCCCTAGCAAACGTCTCATCTCTCGGCCTGTTTGAATTTAGCAGCTCATATAAAAGATCAAAAATATCACTTTCTCCTTTGTGCTCTAAGGAGTATGCTTGTGCCACATTCTTCACGCGTATATCAAGAGCTGGAAAGATGACCTGCAAAGAACATTCCTAATCTGTCAAAACTCCTACAAACAGCACAAACACTGCTCCTGGGAAAAAGAAAGAAGCAACAGATACAATCCAGCATATATCATGTGATTTACCAAAAAACCTGGACTCCACTCCATATAGACAATCTTAACAGCAATATGCAAACCAAATTAAGAAAAGTTCCATTATGAGTCACTATTTCAAAATTGATCACACAGACACTAATGGGCAGTTGCCAAACATACTCTGACACCATGCATTCGATATATTACTGCTGTTATCTGATTATAGCTGTTGTCTGAAAATTTTCCAGTTACAATTAGTTCTCTGCCTCCTAGAACCTCATTCAGTGATTAGAAAGACAAGTGCTTCACTATGGTCACACATATGCTATAAACTTGTATGTAGTCCATTCAAGAACGTAAAGTCCCCAAGAAAACAGAAAAATCTAACCCCTAAATCCTATTCTGCCTCCTTTCTGGAGCAAAACATGTCCTGCAAGTGCTGTGAACTCAAGAAGATGCCACAGTTGTTGCCTAACATTTACCTGTTTACTAAAGCACCTTGTCGGCATAAATGCAGCATAAAGTAACTTCGAATATGCCAAAATCATGTAAAGCTATTCACGATATCAGGTCAGCCTGGATAATGATTTGATTCCTATGATTTTTTGGTGCATCCCTGGGCATGCCTACATTTCTAGACTATTATGTTATAAACCAATGGGGATTGCTGTTTCCTATCACACATCCAAAGAACAAGAGAAACCAATTGAATGCCATATGGCTGGCGGCCAAACCCTTTGACTTGGAAGATGTGCTTACTAGAACCACTATTTTTAACCTAAAGGATTGAAAAATGATATTGAACTTGATAGGAATCCAAAATTTAAAAATGTATGTGTCGGAGAAGGCACTGAGAGACTCCAGAAAAAAAAAAAACCACAGTGTATTATCAATTAAGCACTGAGCTTTGTTTTTTAGCAAATGAATATTTTCCAAGATAGATTTTGTTAATGTAGAGAAATTATTCAAATGATTGTATATGGATGGTTTTTCTCGGGAGAGAAAAAAGTCTGTCAAAAAATTCCTCAACCCTCGAGAATGAAGGTAAAGAGGAGAGAGGGGGCACTGTGATAGATATGGATCCACAAAACATAAATTCCAGATTTTGGCTTCGAGGCCTTCAAATTTTCACCATTCCTATGTATCTTTGGGTACATACAAAAAAAGACATAAATTAAGAATGAACATTACCTCACTCAAGCATTTTTTCAAACAAAGATTGTAGTAGAAATACCCATGAACAACAGGGTTCAATAACAGATCTCCTATTCCTCTCAGTCAATAAGCACCAATACACAAAGGAACAATCTCCAAACCTTCCCAATTCCTCATTTATGCATCCTCTATCAATGAAGAAAAACAAAACCTAATAGAACCAGGAGACACCCCTTCCCCCTTCTTTTACGTTTTATTATATGTTGAGATGCAAATGAAGAAGGTGTAGGGCCTGTTGGGAAAATACGCTGCAAATTAGTTATGCTATGACCAACATAAACAAAGGATAGGGTAAATATGTCTAGTTCACTGTTTTTGACACTGTCTTCAAAAGATATTGCTAAAGAGCTATTTCGGAGTCGGCAAACTAATGTTACCAATGGTCTATTAAAAATGCTAAAATGAAGTACAATTACATAAATCTTTCATTGCCTCCGCCTGGTCAGAGAACTCATTCTAAAAAGTCTTCATAAACAGCTTTACTCATTTTATTTTCTTTCACCTTCTAGGACATTCTTAGAAAAACAATTCTCATTCACCAGCTATCTGCGCACATCTACCGGACAAAGAACTCGTGAGAGGGGTGAGTCCAGATACAGGTCCTGCCGGTGTGAAGTCATCTTTTCTCATCGTAATGGGATACAAGATGAACTCGATAAATGCGTACTAAGTGTATTGAAATGTGAGAAAAATGTATATCAACAATGGAAAAAGTGCTTTGGGATAGGTAAAAAGTGGATTAAGATGCTAAATATTTAGGCATTTTGTACACCTTAACTAAACCACCCCACAATAGCGGCGGTTAGAAAAACCCCATAAATAATTACCTGATTATTGAGTGGATAAAAATATTTGCGGGACCCACATTCAAAGTAAAAAAATAACATACAGTAACTAAGGAATTATAAAAAAGGCAAAAATTACACCTCCCACAAACAGTTTGCTGAAAAAATTCATACACGTGCCCACACATATGTACCTACATTGACAATTTGACATGTATAAACAATATACTTCTAGAGAAAATATTAAAAAGATGAATTGGGCATGATTTCATTTTCAAAACACTAAAAAAACAATTCCTTCTTTGGTATCAAGAAGATTTCTTTGTGGGCTGTGGCTATCTTGGTATTGTTTTTCACTTAAAAAGCAAGAGCGACCTAAAAAGGCTCCAAATTTCAAGGTTTTATTATGGCACCTTGTCTGTCGTGCTTAAAAAAATGACGCTGCTTCTCTCACAATTTATTGTTAAGAATAATTCTCTTTAAGACACCTTCCTAGTGCCCAAAGACTTACGAGGGGATTAAATATTCGAATATTTGGTATTTATAAAAATTCCGAGAATGAAACCAAACCAAACCAAACCAAACCGAGCATTATGTCCAAATCAATTGGGGTTTGCTACATGAACCCTTTTTCCATTGAGCTCTGTTAACGGATACTTTGTCACTTAGACTCGGTAAACTAATATCTTCACGCACTACAGCATCCAATGTCAATTTGGGTCTTCCCCTCCTTGCAGCGTTACTACCCAAACTATCCTATCAACTCTCTTAACTACTACATCTACAAGTCTATGGTAGATATGTTCAAACCGTCTAATTCTATTTTCTCTCAACTTCTCCTCTACAGGTTCTACACCTACCATCTCACGAATGGTTTCATTTCTAATGAACTCATCCTTATTTAGTTCTTTTCCTGCTTTTGTTTACAAGGTTCTAAATATATTTATTGAATGCCATTTTTACTATGCCTAATTCAAACAATAAATTGGAATCACTGACTAAAAGTAAAAAGACTGCTTCAACATGAAAATATCTTATGTCAATTGTCAAGTATGCCTAACATGATATGCATGTTCCTTTTAGACAACTAAAAAGATCATGCATACCATTAACTTCGTTCCGGCAAGGAGGAGTTTGCACATTCTCCTCTTGCAGCTAAAAGTGCTTCATGTCGATTCATACCTGCTCCAGTCAGCTCGTTGGTCACATTATTTTCCAGCAGTCCACAAAAAGTACCATATATAGAGTGAAGAGTGAACATGTTACTCTGACATGCATGCCAAACGTTTGGAGCCCATATATACAGTAAGTTGCAAGACGCAAAATTAAAGAACTTGGCAAGGTAGCACGGGCTTCAAGGTATCCTGCTGAGGCAGCAGCAAGACCACGAAACAGAAGCACCCTAACATACACGAGTGGCCCTGGTGGTCAAGATCTGAGACTTACGAGTTTGCTCCCTAGTCCCTCCCCGAGGTTCATATGGGATTTGGTCGGGCTTTAATTGGGTCTCCCCACTAGTGGACGGTGAGATTGGTCCCCAGGATTAGCTGTGGTGCGCGTAAGGAGGCCCGGAAACTGAGATATCAAAAAAATGACAAAGAGGCCCGCATGGGCATATGAATAGTTGTTTTATTTGGAAGGCCAAGCCACCCCATTCCGAAGCAGCAGAAAGAAGGCACTCCAACTTAGTTTGAGATCGAATGCAGGACAATGGTGAAATGGTTGCGACAAGATGCTATGACATGCATGCCAACGGTAACCGCTGCTATTTCAATGGACTACACTTCAACTATTACCGGATGATGAACTTTCAAAAAATGCACCCAACGGCATAATTTTGAAATGTGCTGCTTTGTGGTTGTTCAGTGAAATACCTTTAGTGTTGAACTTCCTACCATGTTCTTAACTCCAAATATTAACAGAACTTTTTGATGTTATACACAAGCAGCGATCCAGTTTAGCAAAACCACCATTAATCATACAGTTCCGGTGATATCATTAAACTAGTTGAAATTCAAACAAAGTTCCAGTTATTGAGGTTTAAATCCCAAACCACCACTTCCAGCAAGTGACTTTTATTTGTTTTCTCCAAGACAAGAAAAATGTCAAGGAAATGAGATTATCCCTCAACAAATGCAAGCGAAACGAGTGTGTCCACCAAATTGGAGCTTGCATAAACAACTTCCATAAAGATCCTCCTAAGAACTAGGAATCCATCCAAATGCTCCAGTTGTTGCCACGCCCTTATCGCACTAACGGTAAAACAGAAAGTAAAACTTTCACTATCGCAGAGCCATTAAAGAGGTGCCATGCTTCACACGTACAGAAATGACATAGACGGAAAGATGGAATTCTTTGGTGCCAAAAAATGAAGCTGAATAATAGACATAGCCAAGCCATTAGCTGAAAATGGCTAGGGCAAGGGAATTCTACTGGGTATACTGAGGTCAAGATCAACCTTTCCTGCATCATAGCAGGTTTCCAAAACCCAAAGAATAAGGGTGAAAGGCATATTGATAAAGTGACCTCGTCCCAACTGATCTGCAATACAAAATTTGTTTGCAGGTAAAGTCCAAATTCGCACTGCAAACGTTACACAAAAAAATAAAAAGTATTCCTCCGCAAACATACAAAAGAAACAGGTAAACTAGTAGTCATAGCACAGAAGGAATATAGACATCAAGTCTAATGGGACTCGGAGGACTCATTGCACAATCTAATCTCCACATATATATCAGGAAAAGCAAGCAGCACCAAAACGGAATCTACAAAAGTTAAGCAACTAGTATTAATCAAGTAGCACGTGACTAATAGAAGTACAGCGATTTTATAAGAGATAAGTAGTTAAAGGTCGCAAAACACTTTGGACGAATAAATTAATTAGTGAGTCGAAAAAGGTACAAGGAAGAATTAAGAAGGGGGCGTGTGTGTTGACCTCATCCTCAGCATTGGAGTGGTGCTTGTAAATTGACCTAAGGAAATGGTAGCGCTCGAACAGGGGGTGTATGTCGGTTAGTTGGCCGGTGGCAAAGGCCATGGCCGACTTGTGAAGCTCGTCGAGCTCCAAACGGATGGCCTTGTGAAAGTAGAGAAAAATTAGGATGGGTGACTTCACCTCCAAACATTTCTTAGAAGCCGCCGACGACGACGAATCAACCGGATTCACCGCCCCTGACAACACCGCCACTCCTCCGTCCCGCCCCAACAACGCCGGCGTCCCCATTTTCCTCTCTCTCTCTCTTGCTATCCAAAAAAACTAAAGCTTGTTCTTCTCTGTATCTATGCCTACACACTTTCTCTCTGTCGTATATATTGTGGATCAGGGAAGCAGGTTATCTGTCTGTCTTTCACCCAGAAAAAACTTACTATATGTCTCTCTCTCTCTAGAAAATTCTCGCTCTATGCGTACAAAATAAAATCCCATGGGAGCCCATAGGCTGAGAGCCATATGTTAAACTGTCGATTTCTATACAAACTGAACGGAGAGTCCGAGTAGGAGACGGTGAGGTGGGAAAATTTGGTGGGGCTCGATAAGAGCGATATTGGGCGTTTTAGTTGACCACCCGACTGCCACCTGGAATTAATCGGCCACGTCCAACCCTGGAGATGAGATCATCAACGACCAATTGGAGTCGGCACGTGAGTGCCTAGGGACTGATAGTGTGCACCTACAACTGGAATTGAATACGGGTCGGGTTGGATGAGGTGCTCCTTCCATACCTGATTATTAAACTTCACAAGCACCTCTGTATTGTACATGTACTTGAACTCGTATCCATACCCAATTGAGAATATGCTTAAAAGCATCTCCAGCCTTGACCCAAAATTTTACCCATATTTGAGTATAAATTTGGGTAAAACTTCATTTGGGTTTGTCCCACGCCAATGCCAAAATGAACTTTTACCCAAATATATTGTTTGTTTATATTTGTGTGTGTGTGTGTGTGTGTGTGTGTGTGTGTGAGAGAGAGAGAGAGAGAGATAGAGAGAGAGAGAGAGAAGGAGAACTAGAACCAGAACAAGGGATGGCGGTGAAGAAAGAGAGCCAAATCTGTCGTGTCATCATCGAACATGAGGGCCCGGCATCCCAATACTTCCAGATTCATTTCTTTGATATTGGTCGGTTGCTGAGCAAACCTATACAAATGTGTATTTGTTCGTGGATATGCGTATTGTATTCGTTAAGATTCGAAGAAACCCTAGAGGAAAAAATGACAGAGAGAGAAAGATGCTTCGCTCTCTATACTATGACGACAATGACGTTTGTCAACGCCGGAGGTGCTCTGTTATTAATCAATGGTAGAAGAGTAATTTATGAATGGAGTGGAGAGAGCCGTTGGAAATGAAGGAAAATGAAATGTTTTGGTTGACACATGGATTTGACGAAAAAGGATTTCTAAGATACGAGACACCATAGTCCAAACTTGATCGTATATTGTGTTTCTTTATTGTTGCTAACCCATGTACTACATTATCTTCTTCATGCTCACTTCATCTTATAAGCATTTAGAAAGTTAGAAGATTTTCTTATTGGGCTTATGTAGCTTAACCCTTCATTTTCACATATAAATCACGAAGCATAATTTGTCATGCTTGGAATGCATGATTTCGGTTGAAAGAAATACAAAGACGAGTTATTTGATCATCTCATGAACTTTATTTTTTGAAGAAGAACCTCTAACTCCATTTATTACTCTTTTTTGCTTGGGAGAATGTAACTATTTAAATACTATTTGGTTATGTTTCTTATGGGATACGGGTACGTCACTTAGACCTTACCTTTTGGATGGACTTGAAACGTTGTAATGAGATATGAAGTTATCGTAATTCTTTATAGGGAAATGTTTACTTATTATTGTTAAAAATCCAGGGCGTGACATATTTAAACCATAAACTTTTTTGTAAAATTAGCATTATATGACATCTTAACCAAATAAAAGAAATTTAATGGAGTAATTGGGTACAATTGATGAGTATATAGTATTCATCTAATTTTCCATCCCTGTATATTTGAAGCCAAAAATGCCGTAGTCAAAGTAGTGTTCAAAACTTTCTAAAAGTTGAAACCCTGTCCTCCTCTTATATCTTCCCCTCCCTCCTAGGGTTTCGTCACCCATTACAGTGGCGGGAGGGGAGGACTTCCCCATTCGTCGATTTTTCTCTCGATTTGAAATCTCGGAGCTCTCCTATTTCCCTCTACCGCTCTCCATTTCCCTCCACCACTCTCCATTTCCCTCCTTTCCTAACCACTAGTTAGTAGCTTTATCCCGCCGCTTCCATTATCTATTGTTTGTTCTTTTAGTGCTTCCATCGCGTGATTGCTAGGTGTTGTGGTTGTCGGTGGTTCATGGCAGTGGTCGACGTGGATTGTGATGCAACGAAGATCATGATCTCCAGTGGTTGTGCTAGAGGTAAATCGGTTGTGATTGAGTGGAACTAATATTTATTTTTGTAGACACCCCAATTTGAACCTACGAAAATCCTCAGCATTCCCGATGACGAAGATGGACCAACAAAACACTTTGGAGCTTGAATAAGTGCTTGAAACCCCACCAAAACCCACCAAAACCTAAACCAAAGCCTCCTCAAAACAAACCCAAGCCTACACCATTCTTCTAGTACATTCAAAACCCTCTTTATCGACATGTAATATGTATTAATCTGTTCTAAAATGATGGAGATGCGCACGTTTTACTAAAATGATTCAGTTTTTCCAACCTTTTAAGGGTAAAATGGTCATACACTTGGATGGTATTTTGCATTGAAACCACTTAGGTTAAAAAGCATACTCAACCATCTTTCCAACACTTCAAACCACACCTAAGACGAAGTTTTGTAACACCCGGGGCAGCCCTACGAAGTTTGGTCAGTTATGCAGTCCCTTTGAGCGCTCAAGCCCTCAAAACACACCTTGAGCGCTCAAGGGGGTACCTTGAGTTGCATAGACAGCTTTTCTATAGAGCATCTAATCATGAGATTTTGCTATTGGGGGAGCGTCTAACCACCATATTCCTTCATATACACGTCCATTAGCCCCTATAATGGCCCCTTAAATCACCCCTTAAGCCAATTTATAATGGCCCCAAAATCACCCTCTAAGCCCATTTTGAAAATCATATTCATTTTCCTTCTCATTTTTTCTCTATATAACCCCACATCCTCCTGCTATACAAGACTACTGTCATTTTCTCCCTTCCACCAGCCATAAAACCCATCTCACTCCATAAATTCAGCTCTTACATATCTACTTCAATTGTGAAGACCCGGAAATTCATTTAGACCCATGAATTTTTGCTGGGGGGATATAAGCCCCAAAATTTCAGAATGGCTTCAGGAGAATTTTACAAGTATAACTTTGAAATATGGGAGGGAGAGAAAGGAGGATGGGGTGGTGAGGAGATGGGGAGGAGAGAGAGAGAGACGTGGTTTTGAGGGAGAAGAGGAATGTCAAAAATGCCCCTCACAATTGCTCACGTGATGGGCACATGTGCATTTTCCGTCCAAAAAATAAACGGAAGGCAATGGAGGGTCGATATTGAAACAAAATCCAAAATCGAAAGTTAAGATTGTTCAAATTGAAACTAGAAGGACTAAAGTGTACTTTTGAGTAAAGTAGAAGGGATATAACATAAATTTTCTCTTTTTAATTTATTTTATCATGGGGCCCTTCTTGAGAAAGTAAATGTTAAAGACCAAATTTTGTGGCACTAACAAAATCTGTTTTGGCATTATCAGTTAACTATAAAAACATTGTTTTAAGTATGAGAGATTCCACTTGTTTGAAGCGAGCACCGCTCTTTTTTTGCATATTAACTGGTTAATAATGTTGGTATCACTCTTCGCTGCAGCGACACGTCACTGTCACATGGGGAAATGGGCGCGGCGATCCTCCTTCTATCCTAAACACCAGGTGAACTCTGTTTGGTGAACTTTTACATTTAAAAATCCCCAGGCACGCTGGTATAAGATATTAAATTAGGGGAATAACAAAAAAACTTGATTTTCTTTGAGGTCTGTTTGGTGAGGTCATGCTGAAATGGGGGAGTTCTAATTTTTTCGTTTATTATTTGGAATTAATTAGACCTATTTTTATGATCGATTTGATTGTCGGTAGGGGGATAAGCATTTGGAGGATCGAATAAGCCAACTGCCGGATGAAATTCTTGCCAACATTTTATCTCTGCTGAAAATGAAAGAAGCAGGGAGAAGCAATGTGCTTTCACATAGATGGAGGGATTTGTGGAAATTCACCACCAGTTTGAACTTTGATCCATCAGTGACAATGCTGATACAGAGGGGTAGAGAATTATTGCTAGAAAGGTCAAAGTACTTGGCTTGGGTGAATCAAGTTTTGAAGTTGCATTTGCGTGCTTCTTTGGACGAATTTAGAGTTAGTGTTTACTTGGATAGCTACGATATTGACAAATGGATAAACTTTGTGATACAAAAGAGAGTAAAAATACTTGAGATTGACTTGCATCCCTTCTCTTTTGGCACATGCTACACGCCTTCGGAGGAGTGTTATCTCTGCTTCAAAAGCCCATCTAACTTATCAAGCATTAAGTGCCTAACAAGCCTTTCGTTAATGCGGATAAACATAAATGGAGAACTCATCGAATACTTTCTGTCCAATTGTCCAAATCTGGAATAGTTACGGATGTTTTGGTTAGACCAGATTGTTAAATATGAGATTAGGATGAAAGGGCTTTCTTGAATTAACAATCAGTGAAGGTGCATAGCTTTGAAGCCGTAGCTTACTGGGTTTTCCTTGAGAAAAGTCAAAAGTGGTGGGGCTACAAAACACAAGATAGAGAGAGTACTTTAAAAGCAATCTAAATGTTTTTGGTCCTTCACTCTAGTTGGAGCACCTTGAGATATTTCGATGCAAATCCTTGGAGAGTCTCGAGTTTTGTGCCCCTAAGCTTGTGACCTTCAAGTATTTTGGGAAACCAATAAGATTGTCCATGTCACGCCCTCGATTTTCAACATAAATAAATAAACATTTTTCTCCATGAAATAGCTCAATAAACTCATAAATTAGTCCAAAAGTCATCTCACAATGCTACATTGATAATAAACGATAATTCAAATTTTGGTACCCGTGTCCCATATAAATTGTTTCTCCAAAATGTTACATTCTCTCAAAAGGAGATTTAAATACAACTTTAAATTTCAAATGATGAGTTTTCTGACAATGAAAATTCTTTCATGCCATGCTTCAGAAATGTCATGCATCCCTCGCATCCCAATTCATGCCGCTTGGTTATACCTGAAAGACTGAAACAACAAAGGGGTGAGCATTCACTTCGCCCAGTAGGTATCCCCTTTTTGTTTCAGACACATAAATGCACAACAAGATGTAATGAACACGAAACGTATCATAAGATTGACAAATAGCAAGCAAGCCCCCAAGCATATCATTTGATTAGAGCAACCGGATAATAACACTTCACGTATCACTCATGCATACATCAACGATATAACATTTAGATATCATTTTCTCTCTTTCCCTCCTCTTTCCAATTCCACCGTCAGTAATCATTGTTTCGTTATCATTCATTCTACCCGACACAATCAATCTTTCTCTTTCAAATCCATCAACCTATCCAGTGAAACTCACTCCAATCCATATCATGCACGTAACCTTATTTATCATAAAACGTTCATCAAATATCTAAGCACTCACATATATACCCAAATACCCTAGTCGTTGTATTTCCCGTGAATCTACATGTCATACGATGTCCATACGTACCCCAACGTATCCCACGAGTACCCACGTGTCCAACAATCTCTCTATTCGTGTTCACCAGTACCCTATAAGTATACATATATTACACTCGTGTCTTGCAAGTGACCATGTGTCCCTCGAGTGTCCAAGTATTTCCCAAAGTATCTTTATGTATCCTACACCTGTCCGCGTGTCCTACCAATATCCCAAAGATAACCCGCGTCCCACAAATATTCCTCAAACACTTCCCGTAACCCACTCGTATCTACGCATTTCCTAGCTAATCAACATGCATCACCCAAACTTCCACAATAATAAACAAGTGTGACCCAAGAAGCCATGGAACGCCGAACATAGAAGAATAGTTCACGATTTGCCACATTAAATCAACAATCACACCATTGTGTCCAAAACATATCAAGTATACCTCTCATGCTCTCTATACACCCTCATCATGCGTCTTATTCAATTATCCCATTCAATGTAATCCGGGCATACCATAAAGGCCCTGTGTCACTCCAGGCATGTCATATAGGCCCCGTGTCACTCCGGGCATACCCTTTCGGGCCCCGTGTCACTCCGGGCATATCCTTTCGGACCCCCTGTCACTCCGGGCATACCCTTTCGGGCCCCGTGTCAATCTTTTCTTCCATCATTATCATTTCATGCTCAAACGATCCATTTAAGTGTCCATGCAATAGCTCAACTCAAAACAACGCTCATAAACCCTAGTTCGCTCTACAACCTTCAACTCGCATCAATAAGTGCCAAACACGTCACTTGAATCCCAAAGGAACTTAAAGACTCAACAAATATCACTCATGATGTTCACGGTAGGTATCTCAAAATATTTCAAGTCAATTGGAATGAGTTTAGCATGTACATCGCTCGAACGAAGGCCAAAAGGGTCAAAATAGCCAAAATTGACCAAAGGGGAGAGTGGATCGATCCACAGGCAAAAGTGGATCAATCCAAAGTCGCATGTTTAGCAGAAATACAAGGTGGATCGATCCAAAGGCAAGGGTGGATCGATCCACAGTGGTCAAGGGCAGTTTTGACGGGTTTTGAGCAGCCCGAGTATTTTTGCCATAACTTTTCACACCGAACTCTGTTTTGGACGTATTATATATCAAAACGTAAGTAATTTGAAGAGCTGCAACATTGTAGTTTTACACTTTTCCCAATTCTGCATTGACAATGCCCAAAAAGCATGAACAGTGACTAATAAGAGCAGATTTTCACCTATGGTGGGGAATTTCAACCCATACCAAATTTTAGAGTCTCAATCATCAAACAAACATGAGAGAGGGTTATATCATCAACTAATTCATAAATTGAACAACCCAATGTGTGAAACCAAACTCAATCAAGATCAAATCCCATTTCATGGAGATTCTCAAGTATGACTAGAAAATGGTGAAACCAACCAAGATTTATGCAACATATCAACAATAAACCATTAGAGGAGGTAGAAATTGACCCCTACCTCAAAGATTGAGCTTGGGAACCCTTTCTAAAGCAAAAACCCGAGCCCTAGCTTCAAGATCCAAAAATGTTCTTCAAACTCCGGGGTGAAATAAACACATCAATGCGTAGAGCACAAGATTTGGTGAAGCTTTTGTGAAGGGACTAAGTTTGGAGCTTGGGATTTGGCTTGATTTGGTGGAGGAATTGTTGGAGGAGAGTTATATATGGAGGAGAAGAGAGAGAATGGGACTGATTTTTTGGGGGAGAGGATATGCTTCTCTCCTCCCATACACCACACACTTAACATACACACAAAATTACACTTTAGGTCCATAAGTGACTTGTGTAAATCAAACACACCCCAATCAACATATACCTCATCAACACTCCAACACTTAGTCAATTTCATCATTTCTCATCATTCCTCACATTGCCCTAATGTTATTTATGAAAACAAATAAATCATGAAATTACGGGTCTTTACAGTCCATGAGCCTTCCTCTTCTTGTTGAGTTATATATTGGTGCGATGAATGATCATCAACCAAAATTTGCTCTTGTACCTTTCTCAAGTTACCTTTCACAGATTGTGACTTTGACATTGGACATGTGGCTGCCAGAGGTACAATTTCCAAGGTTGATTCCTTTTTGTTTGTTATTCATTGTCTTATACTCCCTCCGTCCCGCAAAGTTTGACATTTTTGGGAATTCGCACTTTTAAGGGAGAATATTTTATGTACAATAGAACCTCTTCAATATTACCCTTGTGTACTTTTTTTTTTAATTGACCCTGTGTACTTTGACTTTGAAGAATTTAAAAGAACTTTAAATTTTAAAATTTGGTGACCCATTACTTTCTCTGATGCGTACCAAAAGAAATAGGCGCTGAAAGTACATTCCAAATCCCGCGTGAACTTTTAAACTACTCCTACCTTTTTGAAAATTTGGCTCCAGTTTTTGAAATTAAAAATTCAAGACTCACCAGGAGTATGAATTCATTCATTTTCATGTCTCTCTCTCTCTCTCTCTCACCACTTCTCTTTTCCACTCCTCTGTTCCCACCATTTTCTCATTTTGCTTTTCTTTCTCTAACTCCCCTTTTCCATTCACAGCCCGTCAGCCTCCTCCAAGCATAATTCCTTCTCTAAATATTCCCCCTCCAAAATCAATCATGAATCCTGCACTAGAAATTGCCTCTCTTCATACAAGAACAAAGAGAAATCTCACC
>JAXBDA010006374.1:0-21015 GCA_036023075.1 Gaultheria prostrata
ATGAGTCAGCCTGCCGCTTTAACCTTTGTCATGCAGTAAACTTGACACTGGAAAGGCAAATATTGGCTCTAGTCTGGGTAACCCCCTAAACCAAAACCCGGCCTTTGCATATAGCTAACCGTAGAACATTCCAACCTACGACAGGACCCACATGGTAGGATTATGTGATTTATCCTGCTACTTGTTTACTGCTTTCTGATATCCTATCAGCATGCTACCTGTTTACTGCCTTTTGCACATACCATGGTACTTGTTTACCGCTTTTGTAAATACTGCTATCATTTTGCATGCACACACTTTAGCATAAATCTTCTGGTTAATCAGACCTTTAATTGTCACCTTTCCCGCGGTCTCAAGAGGTTGCCCTGTCCGATGAAGAGTCGTGCATTTCAATGCACGTTGTTTAAAGTCGCCTAGTCCTTAGGAAATGAGACTAAGGATAATCAAGATGGCCTAAAAACTTCAATAAATTCTCATCAGCTTAAGAATAAGCATCCTCATAAAATAATCAACCCCATTTATGAGGATGCTTATTCTAGTATCCTGATGAGAGATTATTGAAGAACTTAGTCCATTTTCAGATTTTTCCAAAGTCTTGTTTTCCAATTCAAAGGATACACTGTCAAAAGAAGTACTGAGGACAGGGGCAGCCTTTTTGAAACCGTTTTCCTTTATTCAAACACCTCCAGTGTCAGCCGTGCTCGAACGGCTTCCTGTTATCCGGTCTAGCCTTAAAATTCAACAGCCTTATTGCTCTGTCTTGGATGGTCAAGAAAATTGATTGGCTCTGGTTCCAACACACGGAAACTTAACCTACCGAGTAGTGACCTACCCATGGCTGTTGAAAACACCTTTTGAGACTTAGGATGACATACATGATGACACATGCACGACATTCTCCTTTTCAAAATAAAACAAGCAGGGGCACTCCTGAGTTCAATTTTGCTTTATTGTCAATTCCAAGCCATCAAGTCAAACAAGAAAACCTTACCACTTGAGGTCGACTTTTCAGAACAAGGATTGACCCGACAAACAATCCCAAACAACAATTGATTCGGATTAAGTCAGAAACAGTACAGTCAGGTTCAACAAGTTTTTCAGCAATGTCGAAAGCCACTAATTCAACAAAGAAAACTGAGGTCCAAGTCCTCAAAGAAGCCATGGAGGAGCAACGGGAAAACAACAACAACAGATGGCCCAAATGATGCTCATGATTCAGGGATTAACCTCCCAACTCCCACCACCAGAAAGTCCACCAAAAGGCCACCTGCAAGACAATCAGGGTTTGGAAGCAATGATGGTTAAAATAGCCAAGCTTGAGAAGTCTGTTCAGAAACAAGAAAAGATAGCCACTGCAGGCATTGATATGGAAAAATTATGTCTATTCCCAGACGCCAAGCTCCTAAAGCGATTCAAACCAATTGATTGGGATAAGTTCGATGGAAGCGGCGATCCGAAAGCTCACCTGCAAACATATGTGGGCACTCTGTCTATGTATGATATAGGAAAAGATGCAATGGGCCAGATGTTTCAACAAACACTCACAGGACCGGCGATGTGATGGTTTTTGAATCTGGACGTTTCAAAGAAAAGGACTTGGGATGACATTGGGGCAGCCTTTGTAGCCCAGTACAACTACAACATTCAGCCTGAAATGACTATTCGAGAGCTGGAATCAACAAAGATGGGGAAAGATGAATCTTTTGCTGATTTTGTCAAAAGGTGGAGAGAGAAAGTCTCTCAGATGATTGACAGACCTTCTGAAAAAGAACAGATGAGAATCATTACTCGCAACCTGTCACCAACCATTGCTAAACACTTGGTGGTGTTTCAGACTTCTGCAGATTTCAAAACATTCTATCAAGCAGGCCTTGCCATTGAGGAGGCGATACAAAATGGTGTCATTGGGAAATGTGATTATGATTCAGAGTTTGAAAAGGCTTACTATGGAGATAGCAGCACCCAGTATATAGCTACTTCGTCCAAGTTCACAATCAACAACACAAAAAAAGCCAAGCCAACCAAAACCACAACCCAAATCAACCGGCCTAAAGACCAACCAAGATCGTTTTCCAAATTCACCACACCCCTATCCTCGGTCTATGAGGAACTCCTCAAAGACGGTCTCCTTAGACCACTCCAACCAACTCCTCTACCACAAAAGCTTCCGTCCAATCACAACCCAAATGCCTTTTGTGCCTTCCATCAAGTACCCGATCATGCTACCGATGAGTGTCATCGCCTCCGCCATGAAATTCAAGATCTCATTGACAAAGGATCCATCTTTGGCAGAGCTGAAAACCGTGCTTAAACAATGAATCATCAGTGATCATGCAATAGCTCAATCTTCCACGAATCTTGGGAGCATGCAAGTCGGGCCTAATCTTCAAGTCAAGTTTTCAAGTCAAGTCAAGTCTTAGTTGTGTCAGGTTGTACTTCGAGTCTTTCATGTTTTTGCTTTCAAGTTTGCGTCTGTCTTCAAATTCGAGTCTGTAATGTCCTATTATTGTCAAAAAACCAAAAATAGAGTCAACCTCGTAGTCCCGAACTACGCACGATCTGATTCCTTGCAAAAGGATACGTAGGCAACCCTTAGTGGTTCGATCACAACTTCTGGAAAATCAATGTCACACCTTTGTGTTGAAATTGTCATAATAAACTTGAGTTTTTGCAATAATCCCTCAACTTGGAATTGTCTTCCACCATCATTTGAGAATCATGAGAATCATTTCATAACGCGAGATTGAATCCTTGCCTTGGGAAAGAAGAAGGAATTCCAGATACCATTCCACAGTGCCATCAAGAAGCAATGCTTTGGTGTAGAAAAAGCCTGCTAGGTCGAAAACCCGCAAGGGCAGCCTAGGCAAAAGTTAAGGCAAAAAGCTCGCTAGATCAAAACTTCAAAACATGATCTAGGTAAAAGTTAGAGCATGACAGATTTTCTCTATCAAGATGCGCGATTCAAAATGAAGAAAGGCATTCTTTGCTTTTATTTCCTAGATAAATCTACCCCCCTTGAAAGCCCTTTTGAGCCTGAATCATTTTCTTTGAAAAAGAACCTTGCTAGGCAGCTATCCCCCACACTGGGGTAAAATAAGAGATATGAAAGTGCCATCGCATAATTTCCAAAGGCACATCAAGAATTCCAGAAGGTGCCCACGGCATGATTTTCAATGGCATATCAAAACTTCTAGAACGTGCCTAACGCATAGTTTCTAGTGGCACGACCAAATTTCAAGAGAATGAAGGTGCCAAACACATAGGCACAACAAATTGTGAAAATGCTCGAGCAAAATGGGGTACAAAGAAAATGCCCATTGAAAGCAAGAAGGGGCACCAATGTAGTTCAAGATAGCTGCTAGCTCTAATAACCCGAAGGAAAATAAGATTTTTGAGCCTATTATCCTTTCTTTGTAAATCCCAAAACCTTGACCCCATTATAACCTGAATAAAGACCTTTCAGATTGGAAAGCGCAACTTGAGATTGAGAATCCAAGTTGAAAAGGGAACAGTCTAATCTCCCTTAAAAGTCAAAGCATTGTGCAAACAGTGGCGTCAGCCAAAGCAGAAATCCAAACCGGGGCACATCAATGTATCTTCATCAGCAGCACTCCAAACTAGGGCACCTCGAATCATCATCAGCAACCCAGGGCATGGGTTCATAATAAGAAATCTCGTGTTTTGACAGAAATCTCGATTTGAATGATTATCATTTGATGGAGTGAAACAATTTCAAAATTTCAAAGACTCAAGTATATGACAATTTCAATCAAGTATATGACAATTTCAATATCAATTGTGGGGCACGTTTTGCCATCCTCAAGTTTGTCACGCTCAAGTCAACATTAGTCTTTTCAGAATCCACCTCATTTTGTCCAAAAGGCCGATCAAATCCCTCGGCCTTGTCAGTCGTGTCAAAATCCACCCATTTGTCAAAAGGCCGACCAAATCCCTCGGCCTTGCTAAAGTACACTCTGTTGTCCATATGGCCGATCAAATCCCTCGGCCATGTCAGTCTTGTCAAATCCTTTCAGTCAGCATGGTCTTGCCAAAAATACACTTCGTCATCTGTGTCTTGCCAAAGGGCATGATTGTAAAGTCGCTCCTCTATCTTGGCCTTGTCCAAATTCACACAAGGTCTTTATCCAGTCAGGCCCTAAATGGTCTTGTTAGTCTTAGACTCGTGGAATACGATTTCAATGCATGGAAGAATCAATGATAGCCAAAATCACAAACAGATTCAAAAATGAGGGGCACATTTGTCCAAGGTTGGGGCACGTCAGCCCACCACAATTCACTGAGGGCAGCATATACCCAAATCCAAGAACTGGGGCACGTCAGCCCACAACCATTGACCGGGGCAAGCATACGCCGGGATCCAAGAAAGCTCAAAGCCGTAAGTTTCAGCCTCAACAAACCCAAGGGTCAAACCTCAACCTAGAAGCTCAAGCCTCAAGAGTCAGCTTGAAATCCAAACCCTGGCCAAAAGGAAAGACAGTAAAGCAAAAAAGACACCCCGTTGTGCCTCCTACCTTTTCAAAAAAAAGAAGAAGGAGATGTTGTCATTATGTCATCAAGTGTCGAAACCTGAGTCTCACACAACCATCCTCCGGGATGATTCTTCAACCAAACGCCCTCAGTGGCAGATTTTTAAACAAGTGTCCTTAGTGACGATCATTTTTCAACCAAATGTCCTCAGTGGCGGTTTTCCAAACAATCATCCTTTGATACAAGCTTTTAATCAAACATCCTCCTGAACATGGTTTCAGTCAACAATTTTCCAATCAATCGTACTTCAAAACAATTTTGCTTTTTTCGGGATAGCTTTTCAATCAATCGTCCTCCGGGATAATATTTCAATCAAACTTCAAGCTCAATTTCAAAAATCAAGACCAGAAATGGTCGCTTCAAATTCAATTTCAAAGACCAGAAATGGTCGCTTCAAATTCAATCAAATTCAATTTCAAAAGCCAGAAATGGTTACTTCAAATTTAAATCAATTTCAAAACCTGAAATGGCCGACTTTTTTCAATCAAACCATCCTGAGGGATGAATTTTTAATCAAATCACCTTGCGGGGTAATCTTTTCAATCAAGTTGTCCTTCGAAACCACTTTTTAAACATGAATGCATTTGTTGTTTTTCCTGAAAAACTCAGGGAACTATCACTCTCCGAACAAATCACATTTAAAAAGCATATTATGTAAGTCCTTGTATGGCATTTTGAAATTTTTTAATGTAAGTCCTTCCACGGCATTTAAAAAAGCATATTATGTAAGTCCTTCCACGGCATTTAAAAAATATATTATGTAAATCCTTGTACGGCATTTTGAAATTTTTTTATGTAAGTCCTTGTACGGCATTTTGAAATTTTTATGTAAGTCCTTGTACGGCATTTTGAAATACATTATGTAAGTCCTTCCACGGCATTTTGAAATTTTTATGTAAGTCCTTGTACGGCATTTTGAAATTTTTTTATGTAAGTCCTTGTACGGCATTTTGAAATTTTTTTATGTAAGTCCTTGTACGGCATTTTGAAATTTTTATGTAAGTCCTTGTACGACATTTTGAAATATATTATGTAAGTCCTTGTACGGCATTTTGAAATATATTATGTAAGTCCTTGTACGGCATTTTGAAATTTTTATGTAAATCCTTGTACGGTATTTCGAAAGTATATTATGTAAGTCCTTGTACGGCATTTTGAAATTTTTAATGTAAGCCCTTACGCGGCATTTAATTTTTTTTTTTGAGACATTCGTCGGTTTTTGTTCACTAAACATCACTTGTTTTTCCCTCATTGAAAAATGAACTATCAATTTTCATAAGCAGCCCCAAAAGAAAACTATGATTGGTCTGATCCCTGCAAACAGGGTACGTAGGAAGCTCCAAGCTCGACCACATTTTATTTAATTGTTTGTTTTCGTGCCAGGGTAACCGAAATTGGGATGTCTCTTTTTCTTTGACGCAACTTGCATTACAGAATGATGACCAAGTCTCGTCGAAGAGGGGCAACTGTAGACACCCCAATTTTGACCATGCATCTCCCCGATGATGAATAAAAGAAAATATGTGGAATACCTTGAAATGATTGATTGCGCCTTTAAAACCATTTGAAAACAATAAAGAATTTTCAGAAGTGAGGAGTAGAAGACCGGACGGCTTTAAAACCTAGACCGGGCGGCCTTTGTCCCTTTCAAAGACCGATCGGTTTTGATGTCAGGACCGGACGACTCTCTTTGAGAGCCGGCCGGCTCTTTCTGTTACCTGTGTTGTCGGAAAATCTGGGTTCAGAGATTTACTGCAGAAGAATATATTCCCCGTGCCAGGGAATATCATGATGATAAAAATCTCTTGCGTGATTTTGTGGGTAACCTCCAGCGCCTATAAAATCAGTTCCATTTGCTCACTTTGAAAAAAAAAATGGTGAGGAGGTTGAGGGGAGAGGCAGCGAAAAGAGGTTTTACGATACCGGAGATCGTAAAGAAGAGATATATTGTGTAAAATTCTCCTACTCAACTCCGGACATCTTCAAAAGCACTGAGAATCAAACTCAAAGAAAAACCAATTTCCTTCGGCGCCCGAATCGATCCAATCAAGGTATAAAAATCATATTTTTGAGCAGGGTTCAGTAACCGCGCTCTTTTGAGGGGTTTCTTCCCGAACTCGAAATAACTCTGGTAGTTATTTTCGGGTCCGGGGAAATTTACTTACAGTAAAAATCTTCCCGAGGTATTGAAACGAGCAATTTTTCATCATAATCGCATGGTTCAGTCCTCTTTCGGGATACATTTTCTCTCCAAAATATTTTTCAAACATTAATACTCCTCTTAGGAGAATTCTTGTATAAAAGAAACCGATTTTCGAGTCAAAACTCCATCCTTCCAAAGGATAGAAAACATTTTGTAAAAAACAACCAGAGGACCGGTAGGCCCTGGTTTAGGACCGGACGACTCTTTCATCAGAGCCGAACGGCCCTCCCAGAGAGCCGAACGGCTCTCCTTTATTTTCCCCTGTTTTCCAGTAAATCTCCCCTGTTTTCTTATCCTCTAGTGCGATTTACATTTTCAAAATTACACTTTTTCCCTCAACTTTACTCTATTTAACATTTAGTTCCTCCATTTTATTTTATTTCCTGGTAGTCCTGTTAATTTCATTTATTTATTATTTCCTGTTATTTAATTGTTTAATTGTCAAAGACTTTCAATAAAACATTTTTTATCCCACAAATATTTAGTAGAGATCGGGAATATCCCGGGCGAGCGGGGTGCTTTTCCAAAAAACCTTCCCCACCCGAAACTTGGCATCCGGACCCAAAAAGAATCTTTTTCGCTGACCAAATCTTTTCCGAACGGCACAAGAGTCATCAATTATTTTAAAACGGTTTCTCGGGTACCAAAAAGATTTTCTAAATTAAATCCCGGGTGGCGACTCATATTTTTTTCCAAAATATTTTCCGGATCACCGGAAGTGGCCGTCCACACCATTACTTTAGAATACTGTTTATTTGTGATTTGTGTGTACATGGATATACAGTAATTATATTACTTGAAATTGGATCATTATCGGATGGATAGTAGTAGTAAACAAGTGGTGACGATGGAAAAATCAGTAGTTATGGGCTCAGTTTCAATTCTATTATTTTTCGGCTTTTTATGTTCGGATTCAGGGAAAACATAAAAGTTGTAGATATCAAAATATTATGTGGAGTCCATATAGAACTCATCTCAATCCGAGGTCCGTAGAGTTAGTTGTGATTTTTCGAAGTTGACTGTGCTGTATGATTTCGGGACAGATTAATACCCTGACTAAAAACCTACAATGACCCTTCTTAAGATTAAAATTAGCATTTTCAAAAAACATAGACTTTGTTCCAAATTTGATAAATATAAATTCTGTCAAGTTTCATAATTTTTGGAGTTAAATTGCTAGTGTGGACGGTCGGAGCCCATGCTTTCCTTGTTTGTTTTGAAAAAAAAGGCGAATTAGGGAAAAAACTAAATTTAGAGTCGCCACCGGGGGTTTAATTTTTTGGGAAATGTTAGGTGCCCGAGGAACCGTTTAGAAAAGAATATGACTCTTTTGCCACTGAAAAAAGGGTTTGGTCTGCGAAAATTAGAGATTTGGGTTCGGGAGCCAGGTTACCCGTGGGGAAGGTTTTGTTCGAAAAATGCACCCCACGTGCCCGATAAAAATCGGTCTCTACTAGATATTTTGGGATTTTTAGAAAACACTTTACTGCCGAACTTTATTCAAATAAACAGTTGATAATAACAGAAATAACGGTAACCAATTGATGGAAATAATGAACAAACAAGCAATAAACACATAAACACATATGAATGATGCGAGAAAAATACTTAAAACAGCATGCCTAGACCTTTTCCCACTGTCCGAGTAGTAAAACTGGTTTTTGAAATTTTCGAGTTTGCAAGACAGTACCGTGCGGTACTGCGGATGTGGAGGCTTTCTTTGCAGAATTCTATGAAGATGCTTTCCTTGGCAAAGGTACGAATAAGACTTTTATTGCTCTCATTCCAAAGATTGAAGGTGTTTCATGCTTTAATTATTTTAGGCCTGTTAGCATGGTAGGTTGGCTCTATAAAACCTTAGCTAAAGTTCTGGCCAACAGACTAAAGGGGGTAATGCCATGTATCATAGGTGAGGCTCAAGCAGCCTTTGTAGGTGGAAAGCAAATTCTAGATGGGGTTATGATAGCAAATGAAGTTATAGATTTTTGGAAGAAAAGGAATATAGAGGATCTAATTCTAAAAATAGACTTTGAAAAAGCATATGATTGTGTCAATTGGAATTTCCTTCTTAATGTTATGAGTAAATTTGGTTTTGGAGTCAAATGGTGTAAGTGGATTGAACAATGCATTTCCTCCACTTCTTTATCTGTCCTGATCAATGGGTCAGCAACTGATGAAATTTATCTGCAGAGAGGTTTACGACAAGGAGATCCTATCTCACCTTTTTTGTTCAACATTGTGGTGGAGGTTTTAAACATTCTCATGGAAAGAGAAAGAGGGGAAGGGATGATAAAAGGAGTTCAGGTGGGTAGAGATGGTGTTTGTGTCTCTCATCTTCAATTTGCTAATGACACAATCATCTTTTGTAACAATGATGTTCAAGAGATTCTTAATATTCAGAGAATCTTGGTCTGGTTCCAATAGATGTCTGGGCTTAAAGTTAACTACTCTAAAAGCATGTTGTGTGGGTGAAAATTCAAGAGCAGGTGTTTAACAATTTGGCCAACATTATTGGGTGTAAAAGTGGTAAGCTTCCTATGAGATATCTTGGCCTTCCTCTTGGGGCCAACCTAAACAAAATCCAAACTTGGCAGCCAGTGATTGAGGCTATTCAGAAGAAGCTTAGAACCTTGGAAGAAAAAACACATATCAATAGGTGGTCGCTTAACTCTTGTTAAATCAACTATGAGCAATGTTCCCATCTATTATATGTCTCTCTTCAAAATACTAGTAACTGTGGCTAATAGAATTGAGAGATTACAAAGGGAGTTTTTGTGGGGAGACTCATCAGGCAAGGGGAAATTACACTTGGTAAGATGGGAGAAAGTGACAAAAAAATAAGAAGTATGGTGGTCTAGGTATCAAAAGACTGATGGAACATAACACAACCCTCCTGGCCAAGTGGTGGTGGAGATTTAGCGAAGAAAAGGAAGCTCTTTGGGTTAGAGTTGTGACCAAGAAATATGGGTTGGGTGATGAGGCATGTCTACCTAATATTCCAGATAGAGGCAAAGCTTCCAACATTTGGAAAGACATATGCTCAGTTGGTCTTATGTGTGCTGACATGGGAGAATTCATAATTCAAGGTTTTAATTTTAAGGTTAACTCTGGTAACAGAATCAGATTTTGGAAGGATATATGGATTGGTGATGTGACTCTAATGGCAGCTTTCCCTAGGATTTTTAACATCTCTACTCAGAAGGATGCAGTTATTTCAGAAATGAGAAGTGCCCAAGGTCAAGAGTTATGGGATGTCCAGCTCAGGAGATCCTTACGTGATTGGGAGAAAGATCAAATGGAGGCACTAATGCAGGTTCTTAGGAATGTTCAACTAAGTGAGTCCATGGATGATTGTATTCAATGGAGGTGGAACAAGGATTTAATCTTCTCTGTTAAATCAGCATATTCAAAGTGGGAGGACCAAAGGTTCTTAGAAAGCAAAGATCTTTTATCGGTTTGGAAGAACATTTGCCCTCCTAAAGTGGAGATGTTTGCTTGGCTTGCTATGCAAGGATGCATTGCTTCTAAATCTAGATTTAATATCTGACCTTTGCCCCTTGTGTAATTTTGCTGTTGAAACTCCTGATCATATTCTCCTCCGTTGTTCGTTTTCTTGGAGGGTATGGTCAGCAATTATAGCTTGGTGGAAGCTGTATTGGGTTTGTCCTCCTGACATACCGTCCTTGTTTCACTTTTGGAACAGTATGAAGTTCCATAATCTAGAAAAATTATGCTGGCAAGCATGTTTTTATGCAGCTCTATGGTCTCTCTGGTTGTGCAGAAATGAATTGGTGTTCAATAACAAAATCTGGGATTTGAATGAAGTCATCGATGTGGTCAAAACCAGGATGGCTTCTTGGATCATGGTTAAATATGATGTGAAGGATTGTAGCATAGATGACTTTAAAAGATGCTTGGAAGGGATTAGAAAGCTGAGAATTTAAAAGATGGGTTCAGAGCTGCTACCGTGTTGATTTAGCTCTTTGAAATGCCGGTCGGTGCTAGTGGAAGGGTGACATTGTTTGGTGGTACCTGGGATGGAGTAGATGGAGTAGATCCCCTTGTTATGCTACCTGGGATGGAGTAGATCTCCATGTTATGTTTTTGTTTGTCTTTTTCCTTTTCAGTATTTCGCTGAATGTTGTTCATTGCCTTGTTTTTGCTTCGTTGCATTGTTCCTGGCTTTTCCTTGATGTACCCTTTGTCGAGTTTAATAAAACTTTTGCCGATAAAAAAAAAAAGAAAACCTAGAATCTTTATTTGTTGTGATGATGATGATCAAGTTTGCTTTCTTCGGTTTTATCATTCTTTTATAAGTTGAACAAAAGTTGTGAGCGGAAGAAGAAATACACATCCTCGGATAGGAGATATGTATGTGTGTGTGAATCATAGATGGGTGGCATATATTTTATGTATACTTCTGTGGAAGATGGTGGTTGAGTCTTCATTAATGGTGGAGGCAGTTACACTTTTGGTTGACAGTTACATTTCCACATGGTGTTTGAGAGTGGTCCAATTATTCAGTAGTTGTGTGGAGCACAGTTAAGTGATGCTCTGGTATACTCCAACCAAACACATTCTTATGAGGCCTGCGACAAATTGTATGGTCGCCACATAAATGTGTTGTACAGAATAATCTGATAGTACTACGTGATTGTGCTCTGGAATTACTGAATAATTACTCCCGAGGTTAAATTATACGATAGACCCGAAGCAAAGCCAAAGAGAGATCATGGCTCATCTGTCATATGAACAGTGTTTTGTTTACGTTACCGAGAGCAAGAACATGTACACCAAACTCTCTAAATGTTGAACCAAAGTATCTATGCAAAATTCGTTTTTTAACTTTAGCTCATTACTTTTTCGACCCATGTTGCATCAACATCTCTACTAAAATACTTTCTTTTAATCTCAGACATAATACAATGTCATAAACGGTTCCATACACAAATCGGACAAAAATTGAGATGATCTGAACTGGTCATTAGTTAGTGTTGCCAAGGGCGGAGCCAACCTTGGCCTAAGGTGTGGAACCAAAAAAAAATTTTATATGTAAACTTTTAGCCCAATACAATTTTGTCCAACCCATAAAATTTCCTTAGCCCAATCCATTCAAATTTCAGTCCAAACTTGAAGCCCTTCCCGGTCATTTTTTTTGGTGATTCCTCACCGGGACCTTTGAAAACACATTTTAAACACATTGAACGGTTCGGATCATCAAAATTCGACCAGGAAATGGTAGGTCTGCATTTCAACGAAATGAGGGATCCCTCATTAGATCGCTACTCTCTCTCTCTATAAATATATATATATATATATATGTGTGTGTGTTGGATTAACCAGTGTAGATTCATGTCCTAACGCGGAAACTGGCAAGAGATCTGAGGGCTCACCTTCGGTGACTTTGATTTTCACTAAGGAACCGTTGAACTTCACCTCCACCACATCATCGGTATGGGCCATAGTCTCGGTCGCGACGAAAATCTTTTCACAATCAAAGGCCAGACACATTTGGGTCTTGACGTCGAGAGCCACAACATCTCCCCATAAGCTTCCAATGGAGTGGAAAGAATTTTCACACCAGACATTAAGAGGTAGCCCATACCAGCTAAGCCAAACATTCCTAGAAGGAGGGACAAGCTGCCCTTCCCATCTTCGGAAAAATGTGAACCACTTGGCCAAGAAAGGCAGCTCCTCAATAAGCAAAGATTCCAGCAATTCCTTGGATAGGAAAGTAAAAACAAAATAGGAACCACCCAAAGCTCTGACTTGGTCGTTCTCAATGCCCCTAATAGTGAACAAATCAAGAATAGCACTACTGGAAAGAAAAGATTTGAGTTTTCCAATAGCACTACAGTGTAGCCACGAGCAATCCGCTTCAGTCACTGTAACAGATTTGAACACAGAATTGCCAAACGCAGGATTAGGTCCTCTAACCGCATTGGAACACGATTTTAAAGGCGCTGCACTATAAGCAGGAGAAGCTTCCACTGGAATAGACCTCTTAATCGCTATACCATCTTTGTCAAAAGCAGCCTTCTTAACGAAGAGAATGTTCTCCATACTCCGAAGACCATTAGTTTTTTCAATTGCTACATCAGCAGAGGCTGAGCAATCGAATCTGATGAAACCGAACCTACTTCCAGATATGCGGCTCCTTTTAAAAGGAATGAAAGCATCTTTAACTGCCCCGAATTCAGAAAATAACTTACGCAACCAGAATGCATCTACTAATGGCGGAACATTATCAATAAACAGAGTAGTCAAACTAGGGTTTCTCATCACTGGGTTCTAATCAACCCAATAAACAGAGAAAACAAAACCTTACCCATCAAACTCCACACAGCAGCTACGAAATCGATCCTGCAAAGACCCAAAGGAAGTGGAGAATACCTTGAGAGACATCACCAGTAACGATGCTGAGCCCAGACCTGAGAAAAGACCGTTCGAATGGATAGGGTTTTGACGTCACCAGCTGGGTTTGAAAATATGGTCTGAAATCGCGTGAGAAAGCGATTTGGGGTTTTCTGATATAGGTTTTTGACAGAGGGATTAGAGGGGGAAAGATGACGATTGAGGGCTGTAAAGGTTTCAAAATCAAGAGAAGGGAGGAACTCCATGGCCGAATCGCCCAGAAGCGCCGCCGCTAGGGTTTTTCATCACCCATAAGAAAGGTACAGTAGATGATGTGGTTCCTGAACCTCACTTTAGAAAGGGTGTTAGTCCAATTAATTTTGACTCTTCAAAGGAGTTGGAGTTGCTTGTGAGCATAATCGATGATTTGTCTTCAAACAGTGACTCTTTGGTGGGAGAATCGGTAGAGGGTTTTAAAGCTTTTGAGGATATTGTTGCTGAGAGGCAGCTGGAATTGACTGGGAATAATACTGCCAGTGATTCTTTGGTGGGAGAAATGTTAGAGGATATTGAAGCTTTTGAGGAAACTGCTGCCAAAAGGCAGGTGGAATTGACAGAGGTTTCTAAAAATTATTGAATGGTTCAGATTAGTCGTGTGGGATCTAAAAATGGGTCCAAAACTGCGCTTTGTACAATTTCGGTACCATTGGGGTCGGTACACTACCAATGTCAATTAAAAACATCAGAAAAGAAAATTTGAAGTTATTTTTAAGAGTCAAGAACATGAACTGTCTATCAATACTTGGAGATGGAATCTGACGGTAGTGCGGTGGGGATTCTCTCAATTTGGAATTCTGATTTTCTCAAGAGGGTAAAGTGTTGCAGCAACAGAATCTTCTTAATTATGTAAGGAATTTATTTAGCAGGAAAGTGGAGTTTCAGCTTTGGGAATTCCAATTCAGTATAAGGTTATTCCATCGGGAGGAGGAAGTTCTCATAGCTATGTTTGAAATGCTGTATAGTGTGGGAGCAATTCCATCAATTGGGAGGGAGGTTCATCTCACATGGGCTGATTGTAGCTTCAACAGGTCAAATCTAGTCATTTGGATCATGGGAATCAATCGTAGATTGCTATAGTTGCTTTAGCTATTTTTGTGGCTATTGTTGCTTTACCTGTTTTCCTGGTGTTCTGAGTTTCGGGGATATTTTGTTAATTTATGCTGCTGAAGTTACTTAAGTTTTGAGTTTTGGCGTCTATTCTTGGGACTCCATGCATTGATTTTTCTGGGGTAAAATTATGGCTCATCTTTGCTAGTTGCTGCTAGGGTCAGTTTTGCATTTGTTTCTATAGTGCTTTTCTATTGCTGTATTTTGTTGTATCAGGAGTGGGGAGATGCATGTCTCGATACTCTGTAATTCTGTTTTGGGTTCATTTTGGTTGACTGCCTGTCAACTCTATTTTTTCCCTTTGGGGTCCTTGTGGCATTGCCGTTGTGATGCCGTATGTCTTGATCCCGGTTAATCTTTGTATTGTTTTTTCAAAGATTAATATCATTCTTCTTTTGCTTTCAAAAAAAAAAAAAAAAAAAAGAAAAACCAGTACCAAATGTTGACGAATACTCACAATAAAAACCATATATGTTTTACCGTTATATATATTAGATATATGTAAATCTGGTCCGGTCCAATTTGTACCTGATTGAATGGTGCCAAACGGCCAATTGTAGACAGGTCCACTATAGACATTTAGTAAAGCATCAGGTCCACTTTGCTTAAGATGAGATCTTCTGTATGGTTTTCTACTGGGTGTCGAAATTGGGACAAGAATATTTATGCGCACAACATGTACGACAAAATGCCAAGGTGAACTCGTGCCTTCTTCTGAAATTTGGTGTGGCAAAAGAATGGTGAGAAATGACTGATAAGAAGTTCCAGGCCTGGCTTCGGACTGTAGGCCCCCAACGGTGAATGATGAACCCAATCAGCCATCAGAATTTCGTCATCATGTCCCGTTTTGATTCTTGAAGCTCCACCACTACCTATGATTCACCAGCCTTCCCTCACTGGCATGGTATTTTTCCTTGAGTAGAATTTCTCAAGGCCCAAACAATTATTGCCATTTAAAAATGGTGCTACTCTTATTATTATTATTATTATTATTATTTAGTTTATCCTTGTTTGATCTGACTCTTGCATTGGTTTGTTATGGCCTTTGTGCTCTTTCATTTGGCTACTGTCTGGGGATAGGTTTTTCTTGACATGCTGCAAATTTTATCTTAATAAGTGGTGGTGAGGTGATCATACCATGTTGGTTCATTTTTCATATATGTATGTTAGGCGTGTTATTTTTTTCTTCGTTTTCTTGTTTTCTGGTACATTGGAAAGAAACATCTTGTATATGGCAAGACTCGTACACTTTATCTTTCAGTGGAAATAAGGATTTGATCGAGTTATCCCCGCAATAGTATTTGGTTGTCATCTTTTTCTAGTAAGATGAACTATAAACCTTGGCATTGTGGTTCTCTTTTTTTCTTTATTGAATGGTGATTTTTTTTATTAATCTTTGCATTGTGGTTCTCAATGCATGCATCATCATCAGACTTCAGTCTTTTTTACTGTGTTTACTTTAGTAACAAAGTATATCATACTTGAAGTCATCACTTGTTGTCATTGGTGGTGTTTGATTATCTGCAAGGAGATTGCACCATGTATTTTCAGGCAAAAACATATGTATTCTTCTATGGAATTTGCACAGTTGATAAGAGTACTGCCTATTGTGGCACATATATAGCATCTTTTGTAGACATGGTGATGGCAACTAGTTGCTTGCAGAGAGACTTGGCTGCAATCAAAATAAATGCAGCTGAAGTTGACATTATCGCAAATGAACTAGAGGTTAGGTCTAGAATTTCTGTGGTTCTTTTAATTTCTTACCATGCATATCTACCCAAAGATTTTATTGTGTCTTTTTCTTTGTATCTTGGAAGCAGGTGGACAAGAAGGTAGCTGAAAGAACTTTACGGGAGTACAAAGGTGATGGTGTTGCTGCCATTCGATACTTGCTTCACTAGAAAAGCCTTTCATCCACAGAAGAGTTTAATGTTGGAATTTTTCTGTCATATTTCACCAAACGAGTCCAACTAGCTATTTTCTTTTTGAGAGGAAAAGGAGTGGAAATACTTATTTCACTTGCATTAACTTTCTACTATGTCAATGGGCTGGTGAAACTATGATGCTTGTATTCCATTGCAATACATGTCTTTTCTCCCCATATGTGAAGTGAATTTAATTATATTGAACTGAATTAGCTTCTTACCTCAGCTTTAGAGATAACTCTAACGAAATTTGTATTAAACATCTTGAGTGGGAATTTAATGCACAACTGAAAGTGGCGATGTAATGCTTACATGCTTTGTGTTTTGAAATTATAGTAGACATGTTATCGAATTTGGTAAGCATCGTACTTGTTTACGACCCTTGTATGGTGGCAGTGATCACGAATATGGTTTTGGAATACTGAGAGCATTATCCAATCCTTGATCATCAAGCCTTCATGTACAAGGTTTCTAGTCGTGCAGCTCATCAATTGGATGAATTTGGCCCGTTGCTAACACTTCATAACTCCTCATGTTGCCCTTCTCTTAATTTTCCTCAACTTGATTTTTGCTCTAATCTTGAGGCAAGGAGGTCTCTCTCTCTCTCTCCTTGAACAATATGCAATTGTGTTTGTGGTGAGACAACAAACATAATCAATTTTTTCAACATATGAACTTATCTGTTCATATATATGTCATGAATTAGTCTGGGTGTTAAACATATGAACTTATTTGTTCGTATTCATGTCCTGAATTGGTCTTACTTTTCAACATATGAACTTATCTATTCATATTCATGGATTGAATCGGTCCTAATTTTCAACATATGAACTTATCTGTTCGTATCCATGTCTTGAATTAGTCTTAATTTTCAACAATTGAACTTATATGTTCGTATTCATGTCCTGAATCGGTCATAATTTTCAACATATGAATTTATTTGTTCGTATTCATGTCCTGAGTTGGCCTTAATTTTTGACATATGAATGTATTTGCTTGTATCTATTACCTGTTATATCTGTCCAAATTAAAAATTGATAAATTTATCTGTTTAAATTTTTTCAATATACTTGTCCACTAAAACTAAAAGATATCTCTTCAAATTTTTTCACTATACCTGTCCACTATAACTAACAGATAAATTTGTCTTTTCAAATTATTTTACCATACAAGATGAACCGACAAGGCTCCATCAACCCCGTCCCAATATTCTCCTTCTCAAAGGTATAAATCAAACGAAGTGCCGACGTACCACACACCCTTGAATTGCACCACCCATGTCATTACCATATTCCGGAACCACTTTGCCCCCCACACTCGTAAGAACACTACTCTGCAAAGCCTTAAACCTAGGAAAAACCAAATCCCACCAGAGTAGATACCCTTTAACACGGAACCATTTCTTCAATACCGGATAACTCACATCACCAAAGAAAGAATCCCATATAGCAAACTTATCCAGAGCCGCCATAAACCAGACTGCTAACCGCTACTCACCGAATGAGGGGTCCCAACTTCAAAATCAAAATCAAGATGAGAAGCATGCCACAACCTTTTAGCACTCGAACATTTGAAGAAGAGATGCTTCAATGTTTCTGATGCCTCCCCACACACTGGGCATTGAGGATCCACCTCAATATTCCCCCTGATCCACGCATCCTTAACCGCAACGATTTGATGAGGCATCTTCCAAATGAAAATTTTTATGAAAAATTGGCTTCTAGCAATTGGAGCTAAAAACGAAAAACTTGGCCTTAATAGAGATAAGTTTATCAGTTAGTCGTGGTGTGCATATGAAGTGAAATTTTTTAAAGAGATAAGTTTATCTATTAGTTGTAGCGGAAATATATAGTGAAGATATTTGAATAGGTAAAGTGTACTATTCATTGTTTTTGAAAAAAATTTTTTTTTTACGGAGATAAATTTATTTGGTAATCGTAGTGGACAAATATAGAGAAAAAATTGAAGAAATAAGTTTATCTGTTTATTATTTTAGACATAGACAGAAATAAATGTCATAGAGATAAGTTGATCTGTTAGTCGTAGTGGGCATATACAGTGAAATTTATTGAACAGATAAGTTCATATGTTGAAAACTAGGAACAATTATATCCATGAACATGAACAGATAAGTTTATATGTGAAAAATTTAAAGACATGGATATGAACAGATAAGTTCATATGTTAAAAATTATGGCCAAATTCAAGCCATGTATATTCATTAATAAAAAAGATAAGTTCATCTGTTAGTAAATTAGATACAGCGCATTATGAACAGATAAGTTCATCTGTTGAAATTTAAGAAAATATTTTCAGAGCATAGCATAAATATGAATAGAAAAGTTCATCTCTTGTATAAGTAAGAACAAATAAGTTCATATGTTGAAATCTAAATAAGAACAAAGAAGTTCATCTGTTGTATAAATAAAAATAATTTAGCATATGTTGTATAAATAAAACTAATTTAGAGTATAAATTTAAACAGATAAGTTCATCCGTTGAAATATATGAATATTTCATAGCATACATGGGACCAGATAAAATCATCTGTTGAAATTTAAGAGTAATTAAGACTATAAATAAGAACAGATAAAATCATATGGTAATAAAAATAAAACAAATTTAGAGTATTATGAACAAATAAGTTTATTTGTGGATATAACACAACTACAAAACACAACATTATGAACAATATCCTCCTAAAGCTTCTAACTTGTATGTGGAGTGTGAAAGAATTCTCTTTTCCCAAATATAATACAATTGCACAAAATAATAGACATAAATCAATATACAAAATCACTCGCAGCTAAGAAAGTAGTGCTTATTATTGAACTTTGAATTCTACTACACATATGTTGAATGCACATCATCTTGGATACGAAAGTAAATCAATACCTAACTTGGTCAAACCCTATCTAAAAATATGTAAGGAAAAAAAAAATTAAAACTAGCCAAGCCTTCAAAATTTAACAACAAAATTGCAAAGGAAGTTGACCAATTCACACGACCCCTCCTTTGACAACAATTTCGCCAAGATCCATCCTTTGCATATCTTGCATTAACCAGTAGAAAAATTCTCATTAGCAAGTAAGATTAGCAAACACTAAGTAGAATTCTTTTTGATGACCGAGTGTTTGGGCCAGCTTACGCGTATCTCGACTAATTGTCGGGGAGACTAGTCCAAGAACCCACCACAATGGCCCCCCACTTAATCATGCATTGCCTCTGGTGGGAATCGAATACTTGCTATGTTGCAAGCAGGCATTCGCCCTTACCCTAGAGTATTTCAACTTTTAGAAAGGATTAAGACCCGTTAAAAAATGGTTCCATTTGGCTAGCAGTCTACTTCTGTTTTCTTCTATTGTACCAGAAGGAAAAAAAATAGACAGCAAGATCCCAAAGAACCTAAGTATTCTGCAAATGAATCGTAGCCTGTGTGAAACTGTTGCAGCTCATTACCCTTGTATTTTTTTCTTCGATTCTGAGCTCCTTTAAAGTTCAATTCTGGTGGAAAAGAGAAAAACTAATAGCACAATCATCATACAATCTTTGGTGTTCTTCTGCTCTTATACTCCCCAAAAGAAACTAGATAGCTGCACTACTGAAGCCAAAGGAAAACAAATAATTGCTTGCTTATTTTGTCGGGATTACTCTCCTCCTGTACCAAAATGAGTAAAAACACCTCTGACAATTGTAGAAGTCATAATCTCACTAGCTTGCTAACCAATTTCATGGAACGAAATGACAACTAGATGGCTGTCCTACTTATCGAAAGAAAAAAAAAAAAACTAGATGGCTGTCCTGTATTTCTGACACTAGAAAATCCGAACTCTAAATTCTACCAAAACATATGGAGTTTATGACACAGATGGATATGCAAAAATCAACCGTTACTTACAATATTCTTGAACTCTCCCTGCAGCATCATTGAAGCATGGCATTTGCTCAATAGAACTGCTTGTCACCTGCAAGAAATTGAACTACACTTTCAGACAGACACACCAATTATTACTGACAAGAAACCCATAATTTAAACACCAAAAGAAAACCAAACTTCTCAAATAAGTTGACTATGTATATAGTTGATCAAACTTTGCTATTTAGTTCCTGAATTTCATCAGCCTAAGGTTCCTACTTCCTATAGATGATTGACAAGATGGGCACGTTTTTATAAAACCTACGTACACAGCTCTCTTCAGGTCCCTAAGCCAAAATCCAAAAATCAGTACCATCCAATAAAATTGCACATTACAGGAGAGAGTATCCAATTAAATTGAATGAAGTATATTAACTTTCAGCTAATAAGCCCACGGGAAATGCTTCAATACACACCCCCATTTTAGGACGTATAATATGCACCCAACGAAGGGCTCAGATTGTGCCACATCAGCAAAATATGACCTGAAGAACTGGTCATGTAACAGGTCATCACCTCTAACCACAAACATTCATAAGTTGAACCATAAAATTCATAAAGCAATTTATAACCTATTTTTATGGGTCATAACACATTCATAAAAATGCCACAACCTTCATAAAAAAAGCCACAAATATTCATAAGAAAAAGCAAAGGTACCACAAATTCTCGTAAATATCAATTCATAAGTTATAAATTTATGATTAGTCACAAGGTCTCATAAGATTAGCCACAAGCAATCATAAGTAAATCTAATGGTTGGGATTAGTTTGCAACTTTGCACCAATGGCCATGATGGGTTTCATCCCTCAAAACAATTCCCGCTCATGAGGCAGTTACCACAACCTGAGACCACGTTCTCTCAACTGCAACTTCTCTTACTCTCTCTCTCTCTCTCT
>JAXBDA010006375.1:0-21010 GCA_036023075.1 Gaultheria prostrata
CCCCCCACCCACACACACACACACACACATTTTATCTAATTTTGAGGGCTCAAAATTTTTTATTCCTTTATATTATGCCTGTACACAAAATTACTACTCTTGCTAATAAATTCAAGATGTTTAAGTAATACCTTTTGAATTGATAATGATATGTGTTAGAGCTTATCTTACATTGGTTAATTAACGTTTAAATTATACATGGTCTTATTGGTTGTTTGATTCAGTGAGACTTATAACCGGTCAAATCTCACGTGGGTCTGACTGAGATCAGGTGCATGGTACATGAGAAAATAGATGTTAGATATCAATCACGGATTGGTTTAGTGGTTAAAAACTTAAGACTTAGTTGGACAATGTCCACATACCCCCTCATTGATACTAAACATATTTCTTACATCATCCACACGTGGCGAGACTTTAGTTTCGGTCCCGATATGGGTGAGGTGAGATCACTAGTAGATTTTTTTGAACGGCAAAAGAAATTTATTAATCTTTGTGAGATCACTTATAGTCTTATAAATAATGGTATGATGTGACAGAACAATACTTTACGGACGTGAGTAATTAATATACATGCACTCCCACTTAAGGAAAGAGAGATGGTGCATGTCCTGTTTCTTGGGGCAGGGGATTATGGGGCTTGGCCCTGTTTCATGGGGTGTTAATGTGTTATTACCTTTGCTTTAGATTGAAGATGGCATGTTCGTCACCACACCACAAACCACCGCCGCTTAGGGGGCAATGCATGACTGATGGTTGCAAAATAAGTTTAAAGTGTTTGTTCTCTTATTACCAATCATGCAGTGTCACACAAATGAGTGTGGTGAAGAGATATGTCCCAAGCATTATGAGTAGAAAAGGCATGTTCCTTGATTTTACATTCACAGCTCCAGTCAACATCTCCTCTCTTTCTCACTTAGAAGACTCCTCCCCCCCTCTCTCTCTCCAAATAACTCTGCCTATAAATAAGGCATCCACTTTTCTCCTCTCCCCTGCATCCAAACTCCCCAAACCCATACTTTTCTCTTTTCAAGCTCTGATTGCCTCACCTTTTGGAAATATCATATAATACATTTTGTCAAATTTCTTCCAGCTATGGCAGCTACCGGAAAACTCTCTGTGTTAGCCATTATGGTGTTAATAATAGCCACCATTTCCAACTTTGTTTCTTCTGATCCGGATATGCTTCAAGATGTTTGCGTCGCTGATCTCACTTCTGGTATTCATTTTCAATTTCCCTCTTTTACCCATTTTTTTGTTTATTTACCCGAGGCATAGTCACGATTACCCGTTCGGGTGCAAATGAAGAGTCAAACATTTGTTCAGAAAAATATATTGATTTTTCTCAAAAAAATGTATTCGTTATGGTAAACGTTTTTGTATGTTTGCGTAATACAGTATATATTGAGATGATTTTGGTTAAATACGGCAAAAAGTTTGAAGTTAATACTTCGTTTTTCTTATAGCAATAAAATACGGATGTACTTATTCCTTAAATATGACATGAAGTGAAGAAGTAGTAATGTTGGAAATATAATCAAACTCTCTGAAGAGACAGCATCACTATCAATTGAGAACAGAGGGAGTAGTATAGATTATGTATATAAGTTGTGTGCGGTGCCAAAACTTCTATCAGCGCCCCTACAATTCCGTCACTTTACCCGGGTATTATTGGAGTAATTATTTCATAGTCTTGAGACATAGACACATAGTGCCCCAACCTCTTTTTCGCAACACATTTCCGTAAATTTTATACACTTAATTAGTACTGGGCCAGAAAAATGTTTGGTGGATAAAGGTATACCCCAAGACCATGAAATAATTTTTTGGTCTTATTGGTTTTACGTATAGAGAATTAGGCTAATCGTATTCTATTTTTCCATAAGGAATCTTTTTGTCAATATTTTCCTTAAGCCTATGGCACGTAAATCCAATTCATTCTTATGTAATTCCTCTGTTTTCTGTTCTAGTTTTTTTTAATTTAACGGCCCTCACAAATTCACAATATAGTACCTTATTTTCTGTACCAACAGTTGTGAAGATGAATGGTTTTGCATGCAAGCCCACCTTCAACGCATCAGATTTCTTCTTTGCTGGTCTAGCCAAGCCAGCACTCACCAACAATTTAATGGGTTCAAACGTGACTGCAGCCAATGTGATGCAAATCCCAGGTCTCAACACCCTAGGTGTCTCCATGGCCCGCATCGACTATGCCCCTGGCAGCCTAAACCCACCCCACACCCACCCACGCGCCACCGAAGTCATTTTCGTGCTCTACGGCGAATTGGATGTTGGGTTCATTACCACAGCCAATGTGCTTGTTTCCAAGTCCATCAAACAGGGCGACATATTTACTTTCCCTAAGGGTTTGGTTCACTTCCAAAAGAATAATGGGAAGGTTCCGGCCGCGGTTATTGCCGGATTCAACAGCCAGTTACCGGGTGTCCAGGTCATTGCTGCCACGTTGTTTACCGCCACGCCTCCAGTGCCTGATAATGTGTTGACTGTGGCTTTCCAGATTGGTCCTAAGGAGGTTCATAAAATCGAGTCAAAGCTCGCACCAAAGAAGAGCTAGAGGATGTTTTGTGTATTGGGGGTGGGTACCTTGTCATTTTTCTTTTTTCTTGTTGAGATAAGGATTCAGGTTTCAAAAAAGAAAACGGTGGACCGGGAATTGAATCACTTTTGTACTTGAGTTCATATATACCGGTGTATTTCGTTATACTTCTTGTGTTTACTGAGAAATAAGATGAGTGTTATAAATAAAAGTACTCCAAATTTTAAGTTATAATGCAGTTATTTGTCCATTATCTTTTGTCCAAAAATCCGATTTGTCGACATTCTACGTTACAGAAAATATTTAAAAACTTCAGCATACTTGTATGAGAAATTGGTAGCAAATCCCATTTCCACAGAGGTCAATCAGTAGGTGAACTGTACAAACACATTTTTTATCAACCAATCGATAAAAAATGCGCGAAAAAGACAAACATATCCGAACTATTGATTCTTGCAAATAAACAACCTATCAATTCCCTATGCTCATAAACCATATTATCCATTTTTAATACTCCCTACTCTTGTGTTTGCTCTTGGAGAAAAGCTCTGGAAAGAAAATTCAGTTTTCCTGGACAGATTTATGTTCTACATGTCCATGTTCAGGATGCCAAAGTCTATTGCTAGGAGGTTGGAGAGGATCCAAAGGTAGATTGAAATGGAGATGGGATCAGAGCACTGGAACAAGCAACTAATGCTTTGAATCCCATTGGTCCAAAATGTATGCTCATTTGGAAAAATGTTTGTCCCTTCAAAGTTGAAATCTTCACCTGGCAAGCAATTCAAAGACAAAATTGCTACAAAAAGAAATATACTCCCCCAAGATGATGGCATGTCTGGTTTGTTCCATTTCTGCTTTCAGGAGTTGGAAACAGCTATCCATCTTCTGTTGGGGGAACTGATCAACAGAAACATACTCCCCCAAGATGATGGCATGTCAGGTTTGTGCCCGTTATACCGGCACTACCAAAATTCACACCCTTATAGGCCAACTCTGTGGAAACATCCAACTCAAAACCAATTGGCAATGAGTGGATAGGTCCCAGCGTATATTAAGTGATCACTCATTCCTCTCCTAAGCAATGTGGGACAATATTTCTTAACATCCCCCCTCACGTGCAGCCGCATTTGAGGTTGTCATGTGTGGCCACTTTTTGGGTCCTATCATCGTGCAGCCTTTTTGCAGGTCTGTCGTGGGGTGTGGATTGTGAATATTTTTTTTTAATGTGGAGTGGAATGGGCCCTACTCTGATACCATGTGGAAACATCCAACTCAAAACCAATTGGCAATGATAATTACACGGCCGCTAAAAATAAAATAAAAATCCAATTCTTGCTACATATCGGATTTTATCCAAAAAAAATCCTGCTACACGGCCGCTAAAAATAATTTAAAAGAACTTCAAGATCGCGAAACCCAATTCTTGCTACTATCATTCAATACTCCTGCTACCGTCACACTGTTTCTGCAACCGCTACGCAGTCCACTACTGCTATTTAAAACCTTGGTGGTGTCCAAGAGACTACTGATAATTACTCGTTGCAGCATTCCCCATCCTTCATCTATGTTTCATGGTGAAAAGTTGAACATCAGTAATGAATATTGAAGTTGAGCTAGGGGAGGATTAAGGTCTCTTCGGCTCTTGCGGCAGAGGCATGGGCAATCAGAGTTGCAGCCAGGGGAGGATTAATCGTAACCTTGATATAAATTCCACACGACTAAATTCGAAAAGGTCTGTGAAGTTCGTATCTCAAATTTCGACAATACAACCTCCTTATCCAAAGACATATGCATATGAGAACAATTGAAATTCAAAACTCCAAATAAGTGTTCCAGTGATACAAAAAGAAAAAAGAAATCAAATATTTTCAAAAAAAATAAAAGAAGTTTTCGGTTTGCACTTTCACCTCTAGCCTCGAACAGGCTTGGGCAAACCAAGGGCGGAGCTAGGACATGAATCTACCCTGGGCTAACACAACACATGCAAGCGGGACTCATCTTTTCCGATCAAATTTCGACGATCCAAACAGTTTAATGTGTTCAAAACGTATTTTGAAGGGTCCAAGCGAGGAATCATAAAAAAAAAATAACCGGGAAAGGCTTAATCCGAGCAATTTTCGATGAAGTTTTCGTTTTGCATTTATAGAGAGTTGATAGTCCAAGGATAGATTTGCTCAGTTCAGATCCGTCCACCATCTCTTTTTGTTTTTTGATTAACTACGTATATATTTTTTCCTTTTTGATTATTTATAGAACAGTCCCTAGATTGTGAGTTGAGCTAAGTTTGGACTAAGATTTGAAGGGATTAGGCTAAAAAAAATTTATGGGGTGGTCTAAATCATACTGGGCTAAAAGTTTACACGTAAATTTTTCATTTTTTTTTTGGATTCCACCTGGGCTGGAGCCCACCTTAGCCCAAGGTTGGCTCCGCCCTTGTATAAAACTTAAGGTATCAGTTTTTTCTTATATAAGAGTTTCAAGTACTCCCCAAGGAGTTGGCCCGGTAGTCAAGACCTGAATTTAGGGGTTTGCTCTCTTCTAAGATCTCAGATTTTGAAACTTCTCAAGTACAATCAACTCCTTTGGGAGCCAATTGATGCAGAGTTTTACTTCAATATAAATTGTGCTTCTCGAAAGTGGGCAATGGAATTGGTACACTTGAGTTATCAAAAGGAAAAAAGAGTAAAATACAATTCAGTGAACTGTATTTATTTTATGGTGCTTAATTACTTCTATGTTGGATAAGTTACTTGTTGTTTTTCTCTGTGTTTGCATTGTTTATAGTTCTCATGGAGTCAAGTGGTAAGGATAAGGGGTTGCTGGTTTGACTAAAGAGTTCGACATTGGGTACACACTTTCACAATGATTGAATTTTAATTTTTTAGTTTATGACTAGAAGGACAGAAAGTGGACTTAACTCTGCCTTTGTCAATGCCCTCAATACTGTTAAATCTAATTCTGTATTTGCGTTATTTCAAAAATGGTGCTTGTATTAATTGTTCCTGCCTTGTTGGATGTGTTGTCGAAGATGCTGAAAATGAGCTGCTGAAGCTGAAATTTTTGTTTGTCTTGCTTCTTTTTGTGTTCTTGTTGGTATGTGCAATGTTAACAAACAATGAAAATTGTGTATGGATTTGTGATACAGGAAATTGTGTTGGCATGTATTGGATTTGTAAGGTGAACTTTGAAGGGATTTTTAGCCCATATGAGGCAGTAGTATGCTGGTTTTTATTGTGTTAAAACAAGGGAACTAAACTGTATTTGGACTTGTGATGCTGGAAAGTGGAAACTCGTTTGTAAGAGTGTTTGATTGTTTGATTGTTACCCTACCCCAAACAAGAAGCTTTAACGGGTTTTTTTTGGGTCAATTTTTATTTTCTAAAATGAGTTGGGGGATTTTAATTTCAACTGCAAGTTTTGTTTGAAAACACAGGTGAAATATGGGTGAAAAAACAGGTGAAAAGTGGGAAGCAATTGCATTGGTGCTCGATAAAAAGAAAATTTTTAGGTTTGGCCCAAAAGTAAATTTTTTAATAGAGCCCAAGTAGGGCCATTTCGATCAAATCCGATTTCCCCAAAATTCCCGACCGGACCGAGCCACCCCGAACCGAAATCGGTCTATTCATAAAAATGGTCGGGATCGATTCTAAAAAGCCATCTCCCGAACCGAATCGGACCAGGAAAAAATCACCCCGAACCAACCAAAACCATACCGATTTCAGTACTACAATGCAAAATGGAGTTGGTAATTAGACATCAAAATCACAACATAAATTGCAGGTCAGAAGTTAGAGGCACATGGATAAATCAGTTGTTGGTAAACAACTAATTGTAAAAGAATGATCAGAGCAGTTTTGGGAGAGCAGTGAGGGCAGTAGGCTTGTGGTTGGAATATTAGGTTTCGGTTCATTTTCGACAAGACTTCCTTACCAACCAAAATGCAAAACTTCACCAAATTGTGACCCCATTTGACCCTTTTCCATGGAAAGGTAATCTCGAAACTTACTCTTTTTTGCTTCTTTATTCATGATCACTTCACTTAAGCAGGTGACTAAATGGATGCAAGAAAGTAACAAGAAGTTTTAAGTGTTAAGAAAAGGCAGATCTAAATGTGTCTGATAACTTGGCTTTGACTCCCAAATTGAAATTAACATATTAAAAAATACAAATGGCTCAGTAATTTTCTATTTCTCACTCTCCCTTTGAGGTTACTCGAAAGGCTCAGCTCTTGTGAATACGCAATTTATGTATACGAGGAGAACATACGTTTTTAAAGATTAGTTGGGGCGAAACCTTGTTCCCATAATTTTGCCAGAGGCTAATCTATCGGATATATGAGGTATATCAGTCATTTCACAAATATTTGAAAATACCAAGTCCAAATCCTGAGAGTACCATTCATAATTTTTTTTTGATTCATACCATGGCGCATCTTCAGCAGCCCAAGTGATTGTGTACTGTATTGCCTTATATAACCATCAGGGCCGGCTTTGGGATATACGCGGAGGATGCGGCCCCCCACATCTTATCTAATTTCGAGGACTCCAAAAAAACTTATTATATTATTCCTATATACAAAATTACTACTCTTGCTATTAAAAATGTCAGATGTTTAAGTAATACCATTCAAATTGATAAAAATGTGTTAGAGCTTGTCTTACATTGGTTAATTATAACATTTAAAACTAGTTTATGATCTTGGACAACCTCTTGGCTCGTTGTACATTTAAAACTAATTTGAATTGCGTGCTTTAACATGGTATCAAACGTGGGGTTTCATAAGCTAATTTTAGACAAGATTCTCTATGGTAGTATCACATCTCATACAACTACTATACAACAAATCTTTCATCACACCCCAACTATGGTCTGATTGGTTGTTTAATGACTTTAATCCAAACTGAGACTTATAACCGGTCAAATCTCACGTGGTTCTGAGTGAGATCACGTGCACGGTACATGAGAAAATAGATGTTAGATATCAACGACGGGTTGAAAACTTAGACTTAGTTGGACAGTGTCCACATTCCCCCTCATTGAGACTAAACATATTTCTAACACCATCCACACGTGGCGGAATCTTAGCTTCAGTGCCATGGGCACGGTGAGATCACTTATAGATAATGATGTGATGTGACGGGACAATACGTTGCAAGAGTGTGTAATTACATGCACTCCCATTCAAGGAAAGAGAGATGGTGTCCTGTTTCATGGGGCTGGGCCCTGTTTCATGGGGTGTTACTTTAGATTAAAGAAGGCATGTTCGTCACTTTCCATTAAAAATACAAGGAGGAGGAGGACAATAGTAGACACGTCTCTTCACCACACCCGAAACCACGGCCGCTTGCCTGGCATTGTGGCAATGCATGATTGGTGGTTTCAAAGTGTTTTTTCCCCTACTACCAATTATGCAATGCCATGCAGGTGGGTGCGATGCAGAAGTGTGTCCGGAGCATTATTTGAAGGAAAAGGCATGTTCCTTGCTTTTACATTCACAGCTCCAGTCAACATCTCCTCTCTCTCTCTCTCTCTCTCTCTCTCTCACTTAGAAGACTTCCACACACCCACCAAATAATTCTGCCTATAAATTAAGGCATCCATTTTTCTCCTCTCCCCTGCATCCAAACTCCCCAAACCCATACTTTTCTCTATCCTTAGTGCTCCTCTTTTCAAGCTCTGATTGCATCACCTTTTGGAAATATCATATAATACATTTTGTCAAATTTCTTCCAGCTATGGCAGCTACTGGAAAACTCTCTGTGTTAGCCATTATGGTGTTGATAGTCACCATTTCCAACTCTGTTTCAGCTGATCCAGATATGCTTCAAGATGTTTGTGTCGCTGATCTCACTTCTGGTATTCATTTCAATTTCCTTCTTTTACCCATTTTTTTGTTTATTTACCCGGGGCATAGTCACGATTACCCGTTCGGGTGCAAATGAAGAGTCAAACATTTGTTCAGAAAAATATATTGATTTTTCGATAGACGGATGGCCGGACCAAGTTTTGCGTTTGTTGAAAAATGTACTATTCGTTATGGTATCCATTTTTGTATGTTTGCGTAGTACAGTATATATTGAGATGATCTTGGTCGAATACGGCAATAAGTTTGAAGTTAATAAAAATCGTTTTTCTTCTAGCAACTAAAAAACTGATGTACTTATTCCTTATATATGAAATGAAGTGAAAAAGAAATAGTCGAAGTTTGGGTAAATCAGACAATGATATTTAAAATTATAAGAGACTAAAGTTTTAAATACATTGAAAATCGTCAAGATATTACTTAATAGTACTCCCCGTTCCATATTTCTCCATTATTCTATTTTGAGATGTCCGACCTCTTTGAAATGTCAAAATAAAAAGTGTGCATTTTCATAATTTAAAGAAGTTGTAAATGTAGAGAGGAAGGGACAATGTTGGAAATATAATCAAAATTCCTGAAGAGAGTATCAATCAATATTAATTGCTTGCCCCCTTATAAATAATAGTTTTACGTATGGACATGTAAAATGGAACAGAGGGTGTAGTATTATAGATTATGCAAGATGTGTTCAGGGTGTAGTACTATAGTACTATAAATAATAGTTCTGTCACTTTACGTGAGTATTATTGGAGTACTTATTTCATAGTCTTGAGACACTGACGGGTGGTGTTCCACACCTCTTTTTCACAACACGTATCTGTAAAGTCCATGCACCTAGTACTGGGGCCAGAAAAATGTTTGGTACATAAAAGGTACACCCAAGACCATGAAATATTTTTTGGGTATTATTGGTTTTACGTATAGAGATTTAGGGTAATGGTATTCTCTTTTTCCATAAGGAATCTTTTTATCAATATTTGCCGTAAGCCTATGGCACGTAAATCTAATTCATTCTTATGTAATTACTCTGTTTTCTGTTCTAGTTTTATTTTTCTCGGCCCTCACAAATTCACAATAAAGTACCTTATTTTCTATACCAACAGCTGTGAAGATGAATGGTTTTGCCTGCAAGCCCACCTTCAACGCATCAAATTTCTTCTTTGCTGGTCTAGCCAAGCCAGCACTCACCAACAATTTAATGGGTTCAAACGTGACTGCAGCCAATGTGATGCAAATCCCAGGTCTCAACACCCTAGGTGTCTCCATGGCCCGCATTGACTACGCCCCCGGCGGCCTAAACCCGCCCCACACCCACCCACGCGCCACCGAGATCATTTTCGTGCTCTACGGCGAATTGGATGTTGGGTTCATTACCACAGCCAATGTGCTTGTTTCCAAGTCCATCAAACAGGGTGACATATTTACTTTCCCTAAGGGTTTGGTTCACTTCCAAAAGAATAATGGAAAGGTTCCGGCCGCGGTTATTGCTGCATTCGACAGCCAGTTGCCGGGAGTCCAGGTCATTGCCGCCACGCTGTTTACCGCCACGCCTCCGGTGCCGGATAATGTGTTGACTGTGGCTTTTCAGATTGGTCCTAAGGAGGTTCATAAAATCGAGTCAAAGCTTGCACCAAAGAAGAGCTAGAGGATGTTTTACGTAGTGGGGGTGGGTACCTTGTCATTTTTTTCCTTTTTCTTTTTCTTTTCCTTTTTTTTTCGTTGTTGGTTGAGATAAGGATTCAGGGTTTCAAAAAAGAAAATGGTGGGCCGGGAACTGAATCACTTTTGTACCTGAGTCCATATACCGGTGTATTTCGTTTTACTTCTTGTATTTACTATTAACAAATAAGATGAGTGCTATAAATAAAAATATTCAAAATTTTAAGTTATAATTCAGTTATTGGTCCATTATCTTTTGTCCAAAAATCCAATTGGTCGATGTCTAACAATACATAAAATATTTAAAAACTTCAGCAAAATTGCATGAGAAATTGTTGGCAAATCCCATTTCCACAGAGGTCAATCAGTAGGTGAACCTTACAACACTTTTCTTGTCAATCAATCAGATGGCCTTCACTTTTTGGATAAGAAATCAACTATTGATTGGCTTAATAATTACTACTACTATTTTTGAGTGTGTTTTACTTTTGGATAAATAGGTCCCAAACCAGTAGGGCAGCCTGTTGCTTCAACTGGACTCTGATGTCTCAAGACAACAAAATTCCAAACCAAGAATGCTATCATGGTGTATAACGGTAACGGTACAAACTCAAATGTTGCTTCTAAAAAATCTTACAAACGACAATAAAGGTACCCTTGTATTCCCAATCGATAAGGACATGAGTGCGGGAAGAACTTGAGACAAATCTATCCTTTGACAATGTGCAAAAAAGACTATTGATTCTTGCAAATAACCAACCTAACTATTCCCTATGCTCATAAACCATATTATCGGATGCTAATACTCCCTACGCTTGTGTTTGCATTCTTGGAGAAAAGCTCTGGAAAGAAAATTCAGTTTTCCGGACAGATTTATGTTTAACATGTTCCCAACTGTTCTTCACGAATATACATCCACGTTCCACCCGATTTGGACACCTCTGGGATAGATGTCGTCAAATTAGCAAATGATTCTATCCCTACCCGTTCAAACAAGAAAAATGTAACACAGTGAATGGATGAAATCAATATCTCTCAACATATGATGTGAATGTGGAAGTCTGTCCATGACATGTCAAGATGGATTCCATACTTACAGGTTAACACGAAAAGCAACAGAAACTGATAAGCAGCACAAACGAGTTGGATAGAAGAGAAAATTATTCACCCGTAGGCTTATTGACTGCAGCAAGTTCAACAGATATAATGAAAGTTGACTTCCCGGCTTCCCTGAGATACTGAACATCTCCATTCATGAGCTTCACCAGTTTACTGCTGACTAACAGGCTGATGCCCTCCTCAGATGTGTCCGTATCGCCTCCAAACATCTGGCTCAACAAGGCTTCTGGCACAGCTCCTCCCGCATGCGTTATCCTAAATCCAAGGATGCAGTTACATAAGCTAATTATTTTCAACCAAAGGACCAATCCAACAATGTACTCACTCAACTATTACTTAGGTCTACAATTTTTTATCCTCGGGAAAGGTTAGGTCTGTCTCCAGTCCTCCCCAACCCACACCACAGTCGATTGGGGGTTACATGGATGCAACTGTTGTTATAATACATATTGTGCTAACTTAAAGACATACACTTCTATAGAGCCAACTATATATCTTAATTTTTGTAGTACTTTCTGACTGATAATTTAGAATCAACTCTTTCTTAGATACTTAATAGTTAATATCCACACACAGAAAAAAGAAAGACGAGCGAACTGTTAGTATTACTGCAAAGCCTCAAGGCCCAGTTTAGGAATATACCTGAACTCTACGTGCACAAGCTGAACATTATGACCTAAACGATCTTTGGTCAAACTAGCAGCAACACCAAGCTGGCCACCATTCAGCGCAAAATTCACGGATATTGACAAGAAATCTGCAAGGACCTGTTGAAGCCTCAGGCTATCCCCGTAAAGGGTTTCAGACATGATCTCTTCTTGCAAATCATTAGAAATATGGATTCCCTTTCCGTTGCTCTTCATCATTACTTGACTAACCGACGCAACCAAAACTTCATGCAGTGTAAACTCGACCATTTCAAGATCCAAATACCTGTCAAATAGTTGACAGAAATGCTATGGTTAGAAGAGAGAAGAACAAAAATCAACAAATGAACAGAGTTATGCTACTTCTTGGGGGCTCCTTAACATCAGTGGTACATCCTAAGCTAGTTTTGTCCTGATTAACCTCTAACAGGTCTCCCAATAAAATTAGTATGGCAATGCACAAAAATATAATCTCTCAAATAATTTCATAAGAAAATGTCAAATTGTGGCAAATATGGCTTAATCATACCCGTCAATGATGCAATCAAGATCTGTGTCATCAAGAATTTTATTCAGCTGACGCTGGCACTGAGCACTGGTATGAAGAAGTTGTTTCTGCTGGTCACACAAATCAGTTCCCTCCATCAACTTCCGAGTATACATAATCCCTGAGAGGGAAGTCCTGATCTGTCTTCTATTGTAAGCCAATGCTTTTAGTCTCTTCAGTGCAGTTTGCTCTGTTAACCTCTGAACATGAAGTGCTTGTTGCAACTCTAGACTTGCTAGCTGCAAGAAACAGAAGACCCCAGTGATGGAACCCTCTCCATCTATTTTCTTGCTCACACACAAAATGCACTCTACATATTTCCCACTCCGTGCAAAGAAACCAAAAGAAATCTTTTCCGATTCGTGACCAGTCACAGCACCATTCAGTACAACACCAAGGTTTATGAAAGCCTCTTGATTCTTGAGACGACAACATGCCATATGGGTCCCAAAAACCTCACCCAGAAGCATTTTATTAATAACATCATCCCTATTCCACCCGGATATCTTTGCCATAGCTGGGTTCCACTCACAACACCAGCCAAATTCATCTGTGCCAAATATTGGGGGGATCAAGGGGTTTGGGTTCTGTACAACAGCCTTGTAATCGCCTTCGATTCGGGTGAACTTGTCCATAACAGTCTTGTGCCCAGTAATATCTTGTGCCACAAAGCAGACCCCCACAACATTCTCATGAAGGTCCCTACTTGCACAAGCATTCACAATTAAGCTGATGGGACCAGAGTCACTCCTAGACTGGTGTGTTTTGATTTCAAATTGGATATTTTGCTCCTCCTTGCCTGTTCAGAAGAGAGCATAAGAACCAGACCAAATATGTACATATACACACGTACAATTTCGATGTACTCTCTTACAAGCCTAGCAGTATCGGAAAATATTGAACCTATGTTTCTTCAAATCCTCTACTGATTTTGGTTTAAATAGGCAGATAATGCAGTTTTTTACTTTTCTTGTCTTCTTTGCAACATGATGAATCTAACTGGCGATTTAGACTAACCTAACCACCCCCATATGCATGGATTCATTTACTGACCTGTGTATATATATATGACTAATACAAAATTTTAACTCACACTAAATTTACAAATTGGGAGGGACAGACCCTGTAATCCAAGCATAACAACCTCTTCACCACATCACCTAAGGAACTCTCCGCAAGTGAGAGTAAATGCCTCCGAATTGCTGTATCAAATCCATAAATGTATGCGTTATATCGAAATTTTCCGTGGTTCTCACAAGCCCAGCCGATATAGAGAAATTTAGAACATTTGTTCCTACACATGCTAAGGTATTGAGCTAAATAGGCTGGTAGATTTTAAGCTCTCCTGGTCTTCTTTGCTAATGTGTTGAATCTAACTGGCAATTTAACTAAGTAATCAACACAAACACACCTACACATTCAGATGCTTATGCTTTTCAATATTTGCATAAGCAATACAAAAGGTTAAATCAGAGACAACTAACAAAACAAGAAGGAAATACCCTGCAATGCTGAATCCAACATCTTCTTCACTATACCAGCTGAAGAATCCTCCACAAGTGACAGTAAATGCCTCCCAATTGCTTTATCAACCGGAAGACCAGTTAACTCAGCAATTTTCAAATTCCAACCATTAACCAGCCCATCAACATCAACAGCCAATATTGGTACCGTAGCTGTTTCAATCAGACGGACCATCTCACTAGTCACCGCTTCAAGTTCCTGCATTCCTTCAATTTTGAGGTCATGCAGCCTTGAATGGATAGCGTTGGTAGTTGTATCCATCGCATCAACATCTTTAAATGCATTCCTCAAGATAAGCTGCAACGAATGGATCGCATCCATCTCATAGTCCTTCCATGGCAAACTTCTAGTTTTAACGACTGCAAGGAAAGCTTTAAACGACGATCTAGGGTGCATCTTCCTCCCATCATCCCTCTCACACGGTTCATGTTTTGCTCCAGCCCATCGAATTTCTGCAGCAGTATGGGCCCTGAACCAGAAAAGCATGTCGTTTGGAGTTGTCCTGACAGCTGCCATTCCACATACTCCATCACCAAGAGCAAGAGCCCCCGGGTACCCAGCATCATACAAACTATCTGTACTCAACCCCGTGGAATCCATATGGTACTCAGAGAGCCAGGAGACTATGTCACGTAACTGAAGGTCGGTCGGAGTTGCTCCCATTCTGTATATGTTATTTTTGTATAATAACACGGCCCCATCACATTTCACAAGGTCCATTACATTTGGACTCTGTGACACAATGCCTAAGGGTGCATCTCGCATCAGCATATCACACAAGAGTGTTTGAGTACGAAGGATATTCTTTTCAAGAATCTGATTTTCCAATTCTAACTCCTTGTTGACATGAATAGCAAAAACTTGAGCGAGAAATTCACACGCATACCGAAGAGGGAAAGGGACAAACCTCGGAGTGGTGCTATGGCACACGACTAATCCCCAAAGCCTCTTTCTCTTCTGTTGCTGGTTCGCAGGATCAGAAGGCTCTCCTTCTCCCTCTCCCTCTGCATCCCCTTCATTGACCACAACCGACATAACCAGAGAAGCAATGGAGTTCATGTTCTCCATATACTGTAAATGGCAACTGTGTGGGGCCCTGAGGGCCGAACCACACAAGGTCAGGTCAAACTGAAGCTTATCGTCTTGAATCACCTTCACATGTTTCGCGTGACAATCACAAATCATACGGACCTTATTCTTCATAAACAAAAAGCGCGCAGCCTGAGGGATATCTGTTGCCGGATAATGTAAACCCAAATAGGGCTCAAGCCCTGGTTTGGTTACCTCAGAAAGAACCTCCCCATGGTCATCATCATGAAATTTATAAACCATCACCCTATCATAACCAGTTAGTTCAAAAACTTCTTGAACCATAGTATCACAGAGCTTTTCTATGCTCCCACTAGGCAAAGACTGCAAACGGGTTATGGCTTTAGCTGCTAGCTTGTACGACTGGAGAGCCCCAGAAGCAGTCATGGGAACCTCATACGGCTTCACAGGCTCAAAATCAATGATCAAACTACCAGTTACCCTATGGACAATTGCATAAAAGGGTTTTCCGGAAGTTTTGCAATGAACTAAAATGGGATTTAAGAGGGAAACCTCACCATAACCCATAGCCTTTTGCAAAGCAGCTGCACTTGGATTAGTGAATATAGTTCTCACATCAGTTCCAATGCCAAGAACCGGGTAGTCCCCAACACTTGGGACTGCATGGCTAACCATTGTAAGCATTTCAGGAGCGTTTTCACTATAAGCAATCACTTTGAAAGTTTTTTCATCGAGAGCCAATAAGCACCCAAAGGGTTGGATCAGCTTGCCCTTTTGGATTTGGTGGAGGTAAGCCGTGGTAACTCTGTCGGACCGAGGTTGTATGTCTCCACTAACAGTTCCGGTCAAACGGACAGAAGATGAGTAGTCGAAAGAACTACCCGACTCCTCAAAATCTGTCTGGAGCTTTGCATCTACAGTGGTCTGAGCTATGATTCTAGCACTGTGTTTGGATCGCCCTGAACTGGCTGAAGATTGGCTTGGTCTTGAAGATGACATTTTCACCCAAACTGAATGGGGGAAAAAGTGAAAGCCACACAAATTTTAGGTACAGTAGGACACTTAAACCACATTGACAGAGAGAAAAGAACAAAAGAACCGAAAAGTGATTTGCAATCATCAGATAATTGTTCTTGTTTACTTCGTTATGTTTTTTCCCTTGTTTTGCAGATAAAAACAACGAAAATGAAGAAACACCCATCTCCCTTGTCTTTTCAACTTCAAAACAATAGTCATTAATTTGCAATGAAATGACGGAGTAAAGGGCTCACAAATTTTAGGACAGTAATACATCTCAAACCACATTGACAGGGAGAAAAGAAAACAAGAACACTAGCATTTGTTCCTGGAATGTTGTTTCGATTTCTTCTTTTTCGCTTTTTGCTTTTTGCTTTTCTTCTTTTTCGAATGAAAAGATGGAAAGTTAGTGAACACTTATCCTTACCATGGCCTGCTCGCTATCTTTATCATTATCATCATCAACTCCTAGAATTCTATCTGAAAATGATCTATACGGTGCTTAAAATGTCATAATACCACAAAAGGCTACATCAGGCTAAGAAAACTCAGATCCAGAACCAGAAGATCCATCCAGTCGAAATTGACTCATGAACTCTTTAACATGGAAACTAACTGGTTTTAAGTTGAAGTTATGCTCTTTAAGTAAGAATTATAACCACAGCCCTAGGCTAGTTGCTGCGATTCATGTTTACTCTACAGGTCATGTAACTTAAAATTAGAAATATTTATCCACTAATATAAGGAATCATGCTTGCTCGGACCATCAGAAAACAATAAACACGCAAACGAACATAAAGGGGTTAAAACTACTAAACAGCAGTTCCTGAAAATAATTGCGTATCCAATCGAAAGATACCATTTTTATTTTATTTTTTTGGTAAGTAGAAAATTGTATTTCCCAAAGAGAAACAGAGCTCACAAAAGTTGAAGGCTGAGACTATACAAAGAACACCTACTCAGAGTTAAGGATAGAACAGAAATGTGAAACTCTTTAAGCAAGAATTACTGTAACAAGTGCCCTAGGGTAGTAGCTGTGATTCAAGCTCACTCTATTCATGATGTTAGCTTAAAATTAAACAAAGTTTATACACTCATTTGCTGATTAGACTGATCTTGCTCAGATCATCAGAAAACAGTAAACGCACACATAAACTTGATGGAAAAACATACTCAAAACAAATAGCAGCATCAAGAAATACATCACATAAGTGCTTATCCAATCAAGACAAGAACTACCCAGAACAGGAAAAGAAAGAAGAAACAGAACCCACGAAATCAAAAGCTACAAAGAACAAGAACGTAGACCTGAGAAGTGGAACTCTAACCTTGTTTTCAGCTTTTAGAAGCCAAAAAAGAGTGACTATCGGATCAAATCTTGTGCAAAGAATATTGCTACTGCTTGAAGACAGTAAAAAGGACCAAGTTGGGTCACAAAAACCAACTCTTCCACCATGGAAAAGCTCAATTCCATTACCCCCAAAATCTCGGCCACCGCCTCCTCTGATCCTTCCAATGGCTGAAAAAGGGGGACCACAAGCACACCTCTGCTCATTGCTCGGAATCATGCCCCTTCTTAGTTAAAGAACATTCTCCAAAGAAAATATAATACTAATATACTCTCTACGTCCAAATTAATAGTTTATTACGAAATTATGTGTAATTTTTAAATTAAAAAATAATATATTTATCGAAATAATTTTTGAATTGTTTTTACACCGTATAAAAATTCTCAATGATATAACAAAATTCATATTGGATATTTTTGAGGTTCACATTAAAATATATAAATCGTTAAAAATGACATGCAGTCCCAAAAACACTATCATTTTAGGACGGAGAGTTGCAATATTTTTTTACAAGAATTACCTTTTACTATTAATAGAAAGCGAGGGGTTAGGAATAGAAAAAGCCATGAGGGTAGGGGGTTTTGTTTTCCATAGATAAAGAAGAAAGTTAGACCGTTTATCCAAACCCAGAACAGCATCAAGTGGGGATTTGGCTTTCTATGCTACTTTCCGCCAAAAAAGTAATTACTCCAAACAATGAAAAGTTAAAAGTGAATTGAATTTCACACCCTCAATTTCAACATATGTACTCTTTTTTTTTTTTTATTAGGATGAAATTATTGAAATATCTCTCTATTTTATATACCTTGAGGGCTCAAATGTTGAAATGGAGGGGTAATTCAGTAATTTCACCTTAATAAAAACAAAAAAGAAGTGCAAATGTTGAAATGGGGGTGTGAAGTTCAATTCTCAAAGTTAAATCATCATCTTATTATGTGGGACCCACTCACCCAGTTTTTATCCGGAAAAAAAAACTGCATGACACACTCTACAAACCAAGTCAATAAAGTATAAGGATAAAGTCATACAAATCAAGATATCAAGTGGAACTTATTTATGACTTGATTTTGTGAGATTTTTTTGACTTGGTCTTTATCTTTATTTTTTGCGGTCTTTTTATTTGTATAATTTGGTCTTTACACTTTATGGACAAATACCAAGTCATAAATGAATTGCACTTGGTCTTTTGGTTTGTATAACTTGGTCTTTACACTTTACTAGTAGTTTGGTCCGGCAGGTGATGTGGTTGGGGATGCAGTCCGTTGGTATGTAGCATGCACGTAGCACCGTTGAAAAAAAAAACTCCTCGCATGTTTAAATGTATGTGTATACGTATGAATGAAACCTTTGTCGGATAATTTTACCAACTTTGGAGGAGTCAATTCAAACTAAATTTTGTCCCGACTTTAACTAAGCCCTGTTACAAGATTGAACGATTAGTTCTCATGATTATTCAAGCAGCTCATATGTGAATCCGAGGACTGAGTTAAGTATGCAAGAATGTTTGTGTATATTAATTTGGGTGCGAGATCCTCCGTACCGAAAACTTATGTGCCTCTGTGACGAGAAATTTTGAGCCATTAGATCGTGAGGTTTTTTTTATATTTTAAAATTTGTGTGATCTAATAACCGAAAAATCCCTTAACACAGAGGTAACGAATTTTTTCGGCCCGGAGGATCACCGGCCTAAATGTGTGTATGGATGGGATGAGGACCATTTTGGGAAAGAGGTTGGTTGGTACAGCCCATCCCTTGAATACAAACAAAGGTCTTGGAATTATGGACTTCACGTGCATACCGAACTCCCACCCGTCCTGTCTGTGACTTTATTAGTTTATTACGTGATGGCCCGTTCGGGTCTCCTCAAATTCTCGCTATGGCTATGGCTATGGCTATGGTTAATATCCAAATCTCCGTTTCCATGACTTTCCAACTATTATATCGCGTGAGAATCTTGAGTATAAAATATTTGAACTCCGTTTGGGTCTTTCGGGACGTAGACACGTATAGTATTAAGTGAGTTTTCACTATAGTAGTTTTGATATTTTTTTCTATTTTTGCACTATAATTGTCAAATCAATTAATGTATGTGAGAAAAATAACATGTGGGTTATTTCAATAACCCAGAATATCGAAAATATTTTAGTGAAAATTCAGTCTAATTTCATAGTAGTTTGAATCATATATATATTCCAAACTTTTTTTTCCTCGTCACATGGTAGAAGAACCTATTTTTACCACAACCCCACCCCAAGAAATCACAATGGATATCAAACTCTTCTACCTAGATTTTAAATCCGCAACCTCACAGTACTTAGTACTCACACAACTACTAGGCCAACTGCTCTCCATAAATGATCAGAATTGTAAATATTGTTGCATCTCTTGTAGAAAAGTTCATTCAAAGAAATTACTAATTAGTTTAATCGAACATGAAAAATAGACATGCATAAGGGTATCTCCAACCCATCTCTCACCCTATCTCCATTTTGGAGACTCAAAAAAATATATTTTATTCAAAAAGCAAAAATGGAGAATGAACAACTTCAACCCCAATTCTCCATTTTTCATCTCCCAAATTTCCCTCCAAAATTTTGCTCCCAAAATTTCCCTCCAAAATTCCCACTCAATTCTGCCCACTTTTCAGAGCAAATGGTCTTCCCCCCATCCTCATTCTCAGGTTTGAATTTACAAAAAAAAGTCTTTTCTTTCCGGAATGAATTTCCCCAAATTTAAGCCACCAAGTCTTGTGGATGAGCAATTGAACAGGTGGGTAGAAGCTGGTGGATGAGCATTTAAAAAGGATAAAATGGTGACTTTAATTTAAATAGGGGGAGAGTCTCCAAATATGGAGGATGGGAGTTGGGTCTCCAAAATGGAGACCTCATATGGAGATGGGTTGGAGGGCATGGATTCTCTAAAAGGGAAATTTGGTTCTCCAACCCATCTCTCACTCTATCTCCATTTTGGAGACTCAAAAAAATATATTTTATTCAAAAAGCAAAAATGGAGAATGAACAACTCCAATCCCAATTCTCCATTTTTCGTCTCCCAAATTTCCCTCCAAAATTTTACTCCCAAAATTCCCCTCCGAAATTCCCCCGAAATTCTACCCACTTTTCAGAGCAACTGGTCTTCCCCCATCCCCATTCTCAGGTTTGAATTTACAAAAAAAAAAAACTTTTTCTTTCCGGAATGAATTGTCCCAAATTTAAGCCACCAAGTCTGGTGGATGAGCAATTGAACAGGTGGGTAGAGGCTAGTGGATGAGCATTTGATTGGTGTAAATGAACAAAAAAAATATTATGAGAGTTGAAATGGGATGAATTTACATTTAATGTCATTTCAAAATGTTTTTATACCTATGTAATATTAGGCTCATTTTGAAGATACTATTAATATCTTTTCAATGATATAAATTTTATAAAAATTGAGTGTAAAATGTAAAAGTTATATGTCATTCAAGAAAATTCAGTAAAAAGAAATTAGGATACGATTGGTATTATAATTTGTTATCAATACATCCAAAGGATAAAATGGTGATTTTAATTTAAAAGGGGGAAATGGAGATGGGTCTCCATTTGGTGGGAGAGTCTCCAAATATGGAGGATGGGAGTTGGGTCTCCAAAATGGAGACCTCATATGGAGATGGGTTGGAGGACATGGATTCTCTAAAAG